>JAMWET010006065.1:0-61154 GCA_024036415.1 Prochilodus magdalenae
GGACAGAGGAAAGAGACTGACAGATTTTATTCACTTTCTCCTCAAAGAAGGTGACAGTCCTCTGGGGGATAGGAAGAGGGTGGAGGGGGAGAGGAGAAAATACTCAAGAGCTTGCGTGGGTCAGACGCAGGTTCCTCCATTTTCCCCCTGTAGAAAGATGACTTTGCAAATGTCATTCCGCTGAGAGGATGGTTTGGTAGGTGTGCAGGAGAAGTGTAGCTCCATCATCAACAGGGAAGAGACTCAAGAGTGTCTAGCTTGTGGATGAAGTTACCTAGAGAACAAGAAGGTTGATCAATGACAATGATTCAAAATAATTCTAGAGCCACCTACCACACTGGTCTAAGGAGGTGATGACCGTGGGGTACAGAGGAGACTGCTGGTATTGCGCTTCCTGTGGTGAGCATGGGATCTTCTAGGTCTGTAAGATGGAAGAAAAGGTATTGTAAGACATACAGTGGAAGAGCAACTACAGATTAAATAAGAGATACCAAGACATCCCATCTCACCAAAGTGTCCATACAGGCTGAAACTCAATCCTAAAAATCCATTGAACTGCATTACCAAGTTGGATGCGATCAATCAACTCTAAAAACTCCCATCACTTAATATCACCAAGTAACCCAATAAAACCTTAGTGTTAGCAAACCAGGTTAGCAAAGCATATTACCAAAGTGGACTGGCCCCACAGGGTTACTACCCTGTTGCCCATGAGTGCAGTCATACACTTCACTTTAAGATTTGACCTCTTCTTTGAAGAGAGTTAGGGTTTTATTAACAAGAAGTCCCATATTACCAAAGTGTCCATACATGCTCAAAATCAACCCTAAGGTTGATGGAACTGCATTATATTACCAGTGTCCCATATTACCAAGGTGGATGTGATCAAGTCTAGAAACCCAGCATCTAATATCAAGCAACCCAATGAAACCCTGGTGTTGGGGTTAACAAAGCATATTACCAAAGTGGACTGATCCCACAGCGTTACTGCCCTGTTGACTGAGTGCAGTTATACACTTCACCTTGAGAATTGACCACTTCTTCATAGAATAAGTGTTATATTACCAAGATGTCCCAAATTACCAAGGTGGATGTGATCCATCAACGCTAGAAAACCAGACATTAAGATCAAGTAACCCAATAAAACCCTAGGGTTAAGGTTAGCAAACCAGGATAGTAAAGCATATCACCAAAGTGGACTAAGTTGACTGAGTGTGGTCACTGCCCTGTTGACTGAGGGCAGTTATACACTTCACTTTGAGATCATAGATTTAGAGTTATATTACCCAGACGTCCCATATTACCAAAGTGTCGATAGAGGCTGGAATTCAACCTTAAAATCCATTGAACTGCACTGTATTACCCAAGTGTCCCATATTACCAAGGTGGATGTGATCCATCAACACTAGAAACCAAGCATCTTATATCACCAAGTAACCCATTGATGACCGAGTGCAGTTACACACTTCACCTTGAGATTTGACCACTTAATTATCAAGACATCCCATATTACCAAGGTGGATGTGATCCATCAACTCTAGAAAAACAGACATTAAGATCAAATAACGAAATAAAACCCTAGTGTTAGGGTTGGGTTAGAAAACCAGGGTAGTAAGGCATATCACCAAAGCTGGCCTAACCCCACGGGGCCACTGCCCTGTTGACAGAGTATAGTCATACACTTTGAGATTTGACCACTCTTCATGAAGTTAGGGTTATATTTCCAAGACATTGCATATTACAAAAGTGTCCATACAGGCTCAAATTCAACCCTACAGTCCATTGAACTTCATAATTTTACGAAAGTGAATGCAAACAATCAAACCCAGCACTTAATATCATCAGGTAACCCACTAGTAACCCAAAGTGGACTGACCCCACAGCTTAATTGACCATGATGTGTGGTCATACACTTTGAGATTTGACCACTTCTTCATAGAGTTAGAGTTACATTTCCAACATGTCCCATATTACCAAAGTGTTCAAATGTATATTAAAAAAAAAAAAAAAAAAAAAAAATTATATATATATAAAAATATTACCAAGATGGATGGATCAAATCAACTCTAGAAACCCAGCACTCAATATCAGCATGTAACCCAATAAAAATCCCAGAGTTAGTGTTAGCAAAGCATATTACCAAAGAGGACTGACCCCTCAGGCTCACTGCCCTGTTGCCTGTGAGCGTGGACATACACTTCACCTTGAGATTTGGCCACTTTCATAGAGTTGTGGTTATATTACCAAGATGTCCCATATCACAAAATTGTCCACATATGTTTAAAGTGCATGAGAAAGCCTGAGGACAGGTTGGCTGACCTTTGTCTGAATCCTGAATCCTGAGGGCAGTTTCACCGACAGTTTGAAAGGGCCAGCTTGGGGCCAACCCGCATGGTTTCTAAGCAGAGTTGATTGTAAACTGCATGTTCAAGTGTTATACAGAGAAAAGAAACAAAGTGATACCTGTCTGTAACTGCTGATGTCTGAGGTACCCAGCAAAGGTTTCTTCAAGATGTGAACCACTGGCAGTCTTGAATGCCTGTGGAACGTTGTAACAATCACCTAGACTTGTTAAGTTTAGGGGTTACAATATAGTCAGAGGATGCACTATTTACACATAAAAGCCAATGCAGTATCTAGACTTAAACTCATGCACAAAAAAAAGAAGCTAATTATATCCAAGTGTATTTGACCAAAACACAATACAGAAACCCCCCCACACCATCCAATTTTAACAAAAATCCATAACCCTCTTCCCAGTACTCCCAAGGTCCAAGAAAATCCAAAATGCAAAAACCGAAAAATACACAAAAGTCCTTAGCAATGCATTGCAACCAACTACAAAAAAATAAATAATAAAATAAACCAGATGGATCTCACCGGCAATGGCAGGCCTATCCTCATGCTTCACTCAGAATCCGGTAGGTAAATCCACTGATCTGAGAGTCAAGATCTGGAACCTGCTTGGTCTGCCCAGTCTGCCAGTTCACAGGTAGAAAGTGTAAGGACAAAGAATTGGTGGCTTTTTGGTGGATTCCAGTAGCTGTAGGATGGCATCTGTAGAAAGAGAAGAAAAGCAGGTTAAGGAATTTGTGGCAAGAGAAGGATTAACGGAAGGAGGAGCGGGGACAGAGGAAAGAGACTGCCAGATTTTATTCACTTTCTCCTCAAAGAAGGTGACAGTCCTCTGGGGTAAGGGAAGAGGGTGGAGGGGGAGAGGAGAAAATACTCAAGAGCTTGCGTGGGTCAGACGCAGATTCCTCCAGTTTCCCCCTGTAGAAAGATGACTTTGCAAATGTCATTCCGCTGAGAGGATGGTTTGGTAGGTGTGCAGATCAGAGTCGAGCTGGGATCTCCTCCACTTCCTCTCAGCTTCTCGGTTGCTACGCAGGCCTGCAGTCATCCAGGGGACAGGTGAAGAGGATCTTGTTTACCTGGGGGAGAGAAGACAAATGGTTAAAGCAAGAGAAGAGGGAGAAATTGAGCACAGGAAGGATGTGAAGGATTGACATGGCCAGAAGAACTGGAGAGAGAGAGTAAAAGATAGAAAGCGATGATCTAAGCAGTGAAAGGGGTTTATCCAGAGCAGGGGTAGGTCTACTGAACATCAGGTCCAGAAGGTTGCTGCCTCGATGCGTTGGAGGGGTTGGGTTGAGGATGATAGCAGTGGGTCCAGGCAAATTGATTGCAACTTCAAGTAGTTGAAGTGGCCAAGGAGAAGAAGTGTGGATCTATCAACAGGGAAGAGATTCAAGAGTGTCTAGCTTGTGGATGAAGTTACCTACAGGACAAGGAGGTTGATCAATCACAATGATTCAAAATAATTCTAGAGCCACCTACCACACTGGTCTGAGGAGGTGACGACCGTGGGGTACAGAGGAGACTGCTGGTATTGCGCTTCCTGTGGTGAGCATGGGATCTTCTAGGTTTGTGAGATGGAAGAAAGGGTATTGTAAAATATATAGTGGAAGAGCAAAAGTGTAAACTACAGATTAAATGAGATACCAAGACATTCCATATCACCAAAGTGTCCATACAGGCTGAAATTCAACCCTAAAATCCATTGAACTGCATTACCAAGTCGGATGCGATCAGTCAACTCTAAAAACTCCATCACTTAATATCACCAAGTAACCCAATAAAACCTTAGTGTTAGCAAACCAGGTTAGCAAAGCATATTCCCAACGTGGACTGGCCTCACAGGGTTACTACCCTGTTGCCCAGGAGTGTGCTCATACACTTCACTTTGAGATCTGACCTCTTCTTTGAAGAGTTAGAGTTTTATTAACAAGAAGTCCCAAATTATCAAAGTGTCCATACAGGCTCAAAATCAACCCTAAATTCCATTGAACTTCATTTTATTACCAAGACATCCCATATTGCCAACTTGTCTCCCATTACGTCATATCACCAAGATGTACACTTCATAGAATTATGGTTTTACCAAAGTGTGCATATATGCCAAAATTCTCCCCTTAAAACCATTGAACTGCATTATATTACCAAAGTGTCTCATATTACCAAGGTGGATGTGATCAACTCTAGAAACCCAGCATCTCATATCAAGTAACCCAATGAAACCCTAGAGTTAGCAAACCAGGTTAGCAAAGCAAAGTGGACTGACCCCACAAGGTCACTGCCCTGTTGACTGAGTGCAATTATACACTTCACTTTGAGATTTGACCACTTCAAAGATTTAGGGTTATATTACCCAGCCGTCCCATATTACCAAGGTGTCCATACAGACTGGAATTCAACCCTAAAATCCATTGAACTGCATTATATTACCCAAGTGTCCCATATGACCAAGGTGGATGTAATCCATCAACTCTAGAAACCCAGCACCTAATATCACCAAGTAACCCATTGAAACCCTAGTATAAAGGTTAGCAAACCAGGTTAGCAAAGCATATTACTAAAGTGGACTGATCCCACAGGGTCACTGCCTTGTTGACTGAGGGCAGTGTAACACTTCACCTTGAGATTTGACCACTTCATAAAGTTAGTGTAATATTAAAAAGGCATCCCATATTACCAAGGTGGACATGATCAACTCTAGAAAACCAGACATTAAGATCAAGCAACCCAATAAAACCCTAGGCTTAGGGTTAGCAAACCAGGGTAGTAAGGCATATCACCAAAGCTGGCCTAACCCCACAGGGTCACTGCCCTATTGACCGAGTATAGTCATGCACTTTGAGATTTGACCACTCTTCATGGAGTTAGGGTTATATTGGCAAGACGTCCCATATTACCAAAACTTCATAATTGAACTTCATAATTTTACCAAAGTGAATGCGACCAATCAACCCTAGAAACCCAGCACTCAATATCAGCACGTAACCCAATAAAACCACAGAGTTAGTGTTAGCAAAGCATATTACAAAAGTGGACTGACGCCACAAGCTTGTCCTGTTGCCCGTGAGTGTGGTCATACACTTCACCTTGAGATTTGACCACTTTCATAGAGTTGTGGTTATATTAACAAGACGTCTCATATCACAAAATTGTCCACATATGCTTAAAGTGCATACGAAAGCCCACTGGACTTTCCAAGATCACCCATATTATCAAGGTAGCTCCCATTCTATGATCATATCAAAAAGATGGGACACTCTCATAGAGTTAGGGTTATTTAGGGTTATATACACACTGGTTGAGGCCTGAAGCTGGTTCTGGGAGTGAAAAATACAGAGTTGATTGTAACTGCATGTGCAAGTGTTTTACAGAGAAAAGAAACAAAGTAATACCTGTCTGTAACTGCTGATGTCTGAGGTATCTAGCAATGGTTTCTTCAGGATAGCAAACTCTGGCAGTCTCGAATGCCTGTGGAACATTACCTGATGACAGGGAACCGTTAATAAGGAATGTGATGAAGGGTAGCAGGTCCAGGGAGATTGACTGGAGCAGTGTGGAGGGGATAGGATTCAGCAAGGTATTTGGGTTGCTGGATTCCAGTAGTTGTAAGTCATCGTGTGTAGAAAAAGAAAGCATGTTAGGGGTTGAAACTCCCTCCACTAAGGGGTACACAGAATTAATTACCCTAAGGGTGGGGGAGGGTCACCCTGCACCTTTCTTAGCTGTGGTATTCTGACTAGAAAGAGAAAACAAATCACAATTTCAAAAACAGTAAGCTCAGTATATATTAGAAGAGAAAAAACAAACAAAAACAGCAACAAACCCAACACCAGTGTTCACATATATATATACACACACACAGTGATTCAAAGCCAGTTGCAAACAATAGTCTTTTGACCCTCAGAGTTTCTGGGATGGCCGGTTCTTACTTCCAGAAGTTCTTAGATTTTAATAGCTCCAGAGATGGTCTTTAAGATGTGGATACACAAGCAAGGTGGACAGGAGGGGAAGGGATCCCTGTTCCACTGTTCCTTTATGTCCATACATCCACTTTTCTTGCACCAAACAAAACTCCCTGTCTAAGACCAACAAAGCATAAGCCTAGCATTTTAGCATTGCTTTATATTTTGGCTGAGCACCACAGCAGAACATATTAGCATACTAACAAATAGCAGATTCAGCTCATCAACTTGCCATGAAACTAAAACACAAACAGTTTAACATCATGCATTCACAAAATACTCACATCTGAGCATGAAACAGTAGAGTTTCTCAGGAAAGGAGTTGTAGATAGGGCATACAACAAAGCCAGAAGCACATGTGTTCCAAACACTCTCCCTGTTGTCCCCTGGAAGTACTACCCAACCTCCATTTATGTGGACCCATTTACTGCTGGTGCCCCTAGAGGCCACCAATGGTATTACACAAAATAAAACACTGGTAGGAAACCAGGTCTGTTACAGCTTTAATGTTCAGATGGAATATTTTTATTCTGGTTTTCCTAGCATTGAGGCTCAGCAATGGTTTGCATCTATATTTACTCTAGGGAAGTCTTCTCTTCATTGCTGACTTTAAAACAGATAGCTATTCTTCTTCTTCCTCTTCTTCTTGGTAGACTTTTTTATCTGCTAACTGGTCTTGCAGTTTTCAAGATATCAACATCATAACAACTTCAGATTGTCTGATTGGAAATGGTGTGCTTGTGTGCAGCTTTTCATTTAAATACAGTTTCTCCATAGCAACAGAAACTTCTGCAATTGTTTCTCTTTAAGATTGAATAGGCCCTTTTCACAAAAAAGCGGAAATACGTTGACGCTGGGTAGTACAAGTTCCTGTACTCCCGGCTGACCATGAAACATTTCACTTCATCGCTGTCGAGACTGAAATTTGAGGATGTTTCCAGGATCGTTGGAAAATATTCCTCAACGAAGGACTCTAAGATAAACAAAGGCTACAAATTCTTTGGTGAAGAGTTCCTTCACAGCTATCAGGGTTAGGAAGGAAACGCCAGCTAACGTTAGCTTTGTTTACATCTGTGCTAGCTAGCTAACAAGCATTTAATGTATATGCATCATATACTAGCGTTTAATGTTATATATGTCTAGTTTAAGCAAATAGTAAATATTATGAATGATACCGACTGCTTTAGTTAACGTGATCTACGAGGCTGAAGTTAGCTCCTTATTCGCAGCTCCCGATTAGGTTAGCTAGCAAACCAAGTAACGTCAGCTAATGCAAGCTTTGTTTGAATCTATGCCTGCTAACACGCTAGCACAACAAGTTAATCCTTGTCACTGGAATGGTAGGCTAAGTGTTATTGTTTATTCAGTGTCCAATATAGTCAACAACAAGGTGATAGTCAGAGCTAGGTGCTATCGATCGATGAGGAAGAACGAGGAGCCACACAAACTTAAGGTTATACATGGTCTGCCGGTTGGCTTCTACTCCCCGGCGAGAGCTTGCTCTTTCAAACGCTGACAGCTTATGAGGGGGACGTGAAAAATTTTCCACTGAAACCGAGTGGGAACAGCACCCGGTTTCAGCTGCGGGCTTACCTCTATGTAGTCTGAAGTGCCGGCTGCACACAAAGGTACTCCCGCGTCGAATCACAAAGTTTACCCCTTCATCTCTCCTTATCGCACGCACCATTTATTTTCTTTTGCTCGCCGTCAGCCATGGAAACTGAGATACAGCTGCTTTTGTTTTAAGTTCGAACACCTTGGTACACTGCAAAATCTCTTGTTCCTGGACTCTGCCATCACTGTTTACTGTTTAGCGGAACTAGCGTTACCCATCCGGGCGTGGGCGTGTTTCCGGAAAAAAGAATGCGGAAGTGTGAAAAGGGCCTATGGGATAGAAAAGTGAGCACCCATTTATTGTACTTTTGCTCGACCCAGAGACACCATTTCTGATACACCATCTTGCAGCAGACCCTCAGGTTGGAATTCAATGTTGGTTCGACCTGCACTGCTGCCCAAACTCCTCCCCCTTTTTACCTCATTCAAAATATCTTGTTTTCTTTTCCATTTTGTCAGAAACTGCATGAACTTACTCAAGGCAGATCCCCAAACTCTAATCCACAGACATACTGACCAGCTCTCCTCTATGTTTCATATATTCATGCCTCGTTCCTCTCATTTCATCCACAGCCTGGCAGAAATTGAAAGCCATTTAAACTGTGAAACCATCTTCGTTTCCTTCAGGAAATGTGCTTTTTTAGTTCTATGTTTAACAATGTATGAAATAGTTAATTTGGCCACACTAATCATTTTGCTATCTCTCTGAATGATTCCTTAAATTCTTTTAACCTAATTATGGCCTGCTTTATTGGCAGGGATGGCTCATTGGACTTCATATTGGGAGTAAACAGAATCCAAAAGCAAGTGCCACACTTGAAATCAGCTTCTCTAAATAAATGTACAGTCAGATGTAGTGGAGCCTATGAGCATGATGAGGTGTCTGCTGTCCACATTCCACTCAACCCACGTGCCACACCTAACCAGCTTATAGAGATCAATACCAGTCAGTAGGGGTTGCTACAATATGTAAATGTTGAAATTAGCTCAGTATGCTGTAACGCACTCAGTAGTTGGGTGAGATGTGTACTTATAAACCATTAGCTTTGTACTCCCTCTCTCACTCGCAACATATAGCGCGCATGCGCTCAATGCTGGCACTTATAATCATGAAGTACTTAAAACTAATACTAAAAAGCCAAAGCAGTGAAAAGCCAGTATAATTTAGAGTACACTATTTCTTTAGTTTGTTTAAGAGGAGATTGATTTAATTCAGGATGTGAAATGTAGTTTTACACATCCATACTGTAAATATAACTTCCACACTGTGGGCATTACTATCATACTGTATGTATTAGTACTATATTGTACATATTAGTGCTATACTATACATATGACTACCATACTGTGCATATTACTACCATATAGTTCACATCACTACTACACAGTATTACTAACAAACAGTACCTATTACTACCAAATTGTACATAACAATCCTAAACTGTACATTTCACTACCACTGTATTATTTCCATATTTTCTATATCACTACCACACTGGGCTGTACATATTACTACCACACTGTATTACTACCATAAAGTTAATATCACTGCCACACAGAACTACTACCATACTGTATATATCAGTCCTACACTGTATATTTCACTATCACACTGTGTTACCACCATACTGTACATATTGCTACCATACTGTACTGTACATATCATATTACTACCACACTGTATTACTGACATTCTGTACATATCACTACCGCACAGTACATATCACTACCAAACTGTACATACTGTTTTATACTGTATTCATACCATACTGTAATATTTGACTACAACACAGTACATAACTACTAATACACTGTACATATTAATACCATACTGATCATATTACTGTCATACTGTATTACTACCATGCTATACATATTACTACTGCACTGTACACATTACTACCATACAGTACATATAACTCTAATACTGTACATATTACTGCTATGCTGTGCATTTCACTTCCACACTGTACATATCACTATCGTGTTGTACATATTAATACCTTACTCTACATATTACTACCACACTGTACATACAGGAGCTATTCTAATTTAATTGAATTGTTCTGTTCTTATTTGTTCATGAGCTGAAAGCAATGTAAATGTAAGTGAAATGTAATATATTTCTTTCCAGCTTTGTGCAAGGCTACTAACACTACACTGGCCTACCTGTAATATGATTAACCTTGTAAGTTGCTCTGGATAAGAGCGTCAGCTAAACGCTGTAAATGTGTAGGGGCTAATTTTCTGGGTTTGGGCTCCTAAGTTCCAGTGAAGGTTGATGTTAATGTTACAGCACTCAAAGACAATTAGACACTGCTTCAACTTTCATCTTCATGGCACCAGTTTGGGGAAAACCCTTTCCAGTTTTGGCATGAAAAGTCCAAAGTTCTATAAAGACAAGGTTTGTGTGGAAGAACTCCAGTGGCCTGCACAGAATGCTGACCTTATCCAGCATGGGTGCTTGATCTCACAAGTGCTCTTTTGAGTGAATGTACACAAATTTCCTCAGACACACACCGAAATCTGATAGAAAACTTTCCCAGAATGGTGGAGGCTGTTGCAACCGTAAAAGGGGTGCAACAACAACAACATAATAATAATAATAATAATAATAATAATAATAATAATAATACTTTATTTTTGTATAGTGCTTTTCACAAACCCAAAGTCAGTTACAATTGATGTGTCAAGATAGAAGTGCGTAGGTGTCTTACAGGAATAAAAAACAAACATTGATAACAACAAGGACATACAGTAGACAATAGACAATATGAGCATGATCATTTAAGAGAGCGATGTTTGTCTTGAGGCAGGTTATAAGCGAGTGTGAAGAGATGTGTTTAGATTAAATTTAAATACAGAGAGGGAATTGGATTGCTTCACCAGGGGGTTGAAGAGAGTTCTAGAGTCGATGAGCAAGTCTGGAAAATGCTCGGTCACCAAAGTGATGCAGTTTGGATGGAGGAACTGTGAGTAGCCCAGCTGTAGAAGACCTGAGAGAGCGAGAGGGCTTGTAAGGAAGAGGGTCAGACAGGTGAGAAGGAGAGATCAGACAGGTGAGAGGAAGAGATCAGACAGGAGAGAAGGAGCGAGATTGTTCAGAGCTCTGTAGGTGAGCAGGAGAACTTTGAATTGTATGCGGTATTTTACAGGAAGCCAGTGGAGATGCTGGAGAACCGGGGTTATATGGTCATGTGAGCGGGTGCGGTTGTGTGTTGGTTCCCCTTACCTTAGAAAACTGGTTCAAAAGACACATTTAACACAATGAGTAAGTGCAACATCCCCCCTATTCGCTTTTTACTTTATTACATGGACACAAAACAAATCCTGTCATTTATCTAAAGTCTTTGGCCTCAGTATTTCACATATGAAAATCTATATGTATTAGCATACATGGATTTCCATCATATACAGCTTGTATTTGTCATATGTGGGCATATATGCCAACAAAAATCAGACACATATTTCAGCTGCATTGACAATATATGAATAAACAATGTAAATCTATATGCCACTTCTATTATATATATAGTTTGTTGCTCAAAAAACTCTTTTCTTCCAGTTTACTGAATATTAATCATGGACAGATCAATAGAATGGGTCCAAAACAGCTTAGAAAAAAATCTTATCAGCCTCCACTACAGGTTAAGAAAGCTGTTCTATCCTCCTGTAAAGTTCCATTTTGTAGGTTTTTAAGGTGGACTGTATAATTTCATGAGTGCTATTTTGTAGTTTGATGTCTTCACGTTTGTTCTCAATTACAGCAAGGAAAACTTGCAGCCTTCCCTAAGGCTATGTTTATGGGGAATTGCTTGGCCGGTGTCTGCTACCTGAAGGCTTCTCTGAGCCCCTGCTCCAACCTGAATCTACATTGGGGAGTGTAGTGTTCACCCCGGAGTGCTGCCATGTGGTTGGAAATTGGTGGGTCTCTCAGTCATAGGGATAATGGGGTGTGTGTACTGTAAAATGAACCCGACTTAGGCGTATTATTTCTCTAACACACATGCTTTATTCATAGTTCACTGGTGGCAAGTGGCTGCTGGCTCTCATCAGGTTTGCGAGTGGCTTGGTCCTCCCTTACTCAGGTCAGATTCGGGGCTCCCGTCGCTTGTTGTGGTCTGGTCTGGTGATTCGGACGCAGACTCAAGCAGAAGCAGTCAGCAATGGCAACATCCTAAGATGGTCCTAAGATGTTTGATGAGACACATTGAGCAGCATGTTCTTTACCAAAGTGGAGGTGTAGTCAAAGTTGTAGAGGAACTTGAAGTTGCAGAACCGCTCTTCCTTATTATTGGAGGCCATGTGAAGGATGAACCACACTGCGTGGCTCTTCCTAAGATGCACATTTTCAGTCTCCTTCCTTATGAGCTCGGCACATGTATAAAACTTTTCTAAGTCGCCCAAGACCTGACTCACAATAGACTTTTCAAACCTCGAGGTGGTTCAGGGTGGTTTTCCCTTCGGGGAAAAGTCCAAGTGCGGCCTGGAGGATTTGGAGGTCTGTGGTTGTCGGACGGTGCCTGAAGGAGGTAGACGTGCAGGGGAAGGAGACTCGATGTTGGTTGCAGGAACCGAGCAGCATGTGTCCAATTCTGTGGCCATAGCTGGGACAGGAGCGGTCCTCCTCAGTTCTGCAAGCTTATCCAAAATGCATTCCTTTTTGGCTTGGTTCATCACATTGTCCAGCTCTGTTCCCAGGAGCTTATGGACTGCACCGAGGTGCATATCCAACCAAGAGAGCCATTTGTTGCATATGGGACACTCCAAATTTCCCCCTGAACCTCCCGCTGGCCAGGCTAAGCAAGCTAAGCAAACTAAGCTTTAGTCCGGTTGGGTGCAAAACATGGTGGCCATGCTTGAGGTTTTGTGACAGGTCTGTGAATTCATCCTCACACACGGGGCAAAGTCTCTGAAATGAGACAAAAGTTTAAACGATCGGGCATAAACGGTGGTACAGAAGTAGAAAGACAATCTGTAAAACTCACCATTTCGTGGGTTTGTGGGGCAGCGGATGCGTCTGGAATGAGCGATGGCTGTGCTGGAT
Source organism: Prochilodus magdalenae (assembly GCA_024036415.1). Lineage (NCBI taxonomy): Eukaryota > Metazoa > Chordata > Actinopteri > Characiformes > Prochilodontidae > Prochilodus > Prochilodus magdalenae. The sequence goes on from JAMWET010006065.1 coordinate 12,982, forward strand.
GGAGCGATTGTGCTGTGGAAGTGGTACATGGCTATTTATGCCTTCTGGGTTAGGGTTAGGGGGTGGACCTGCATTGCAGATTTCCCACACCAGGGGCCAATGTGTAATCCCCAATCTGCACGGTGATCAGTGGGCAATTACCAATCTGCATGCACCAAGTTGCAACTTGGATGTGTGAATGTGCAAGTTGAAATATGCTTTTTTTGGGGAAATCCTAACCTGCACTCGCAGGCACTGCAAATCCACCTTTAACGCCGTGAAAGAAGCTCTAACCCTAAAAAGCGCTGGGTGTTTTATTAACAAAAAAGCCTGTTTTAAAGTCCCCGGTGGCTGGAGCTGTTTTATGCAGGTGTAGGTGCAGTGTGAATGGAGGAGAAAGAAAGAGAGGAGCAACCCCCCTCTGGTTTAAAGGGACATACCAGAAAAATGACTAAGTCCAAAATTCGGGATAGTGGCAGATTGGGTGTGAAAATGCATTGTAAATGTCTAAAGTGCGGGGGGGTATGCAGAAAGGTGTGAAAAAACTAAGTCCAAATGGTCTCCCAGTGGTAGGCTCAGAAAAACGACTAAGTCTAAAAATTCAGGATAGTGGCAGATTGGGTCAGAAAATGAATTGGAGATTTCTAAAGGCCGGGGGGGTCTCCAGAAAGGTACCGTCAGGTTTCCAGGAGGCAGTGGCGATAGTGGATTTCCAAGGGGTCCTAGCACTTTTATGAGGACTTCGGGAAATTTTACTATGGATACCTGGTGCACATCCATAAGCCCGTCTACCAGTGGAGATGGTCCCCCTGTTTTGAAGTGGTGCCAGCCGGCTTGGTGGGACCCTGAATGGGGGAGACTGATAGATTGATAGAGGCCCCCCCCCCCTCCCCGGAAGTCCTAAAGTATTTCCAAATTCTAAGTGCCAAGGGAGTTGCTCTGAGGTGCCAGCCGGCTTGGTGGCACTCTGAATGGGGGGAGAGTTGGGGGAGGTACCAACTTCCAGGATCACCACTGCAGTGGAACTGGTGAGCTAAGCCCCGGAGGGTAGCTCCATGTCAGCTCATATAATCATCAGCCTATATTTCATGGCTTCCACTTACTCTCATGTGGGTGGAAACCGGGAATCCAAGTTTATGGATGTGCCCCAAGCATCCATAAACTGTGGGACTTAGAAATATTTTTGGAAATTTAAAAAAAATAAGTCCCCATAAAAGTGATTGGACTCCTACAAAATCTCCTATTGCCACTGTCTCTTGAAATCCTGACGGTACCTTTTTGCAGACCACCCTGCCACATTGACACGGTGTGGTGTTGGTGTTGATGCTGTTGAGTAGGTCCCAACCCGTGGCTCCTGATTGGCCATTGGGCGGCCTAGGGCAATGATGATGACATCTTAAGCCGCGGCCCATCGATAGGCGGCGGCAGGGACGGTAGCCTGAGTGAGGACAGTGCCCCCAGAGAGGGACAAAGCACCCCGGGCACCAACACACACCAAAGTAGCCCCCCTGGGACCGCCGAGACACCAGACATCTATCTAAGATTTTACATTGACCCTAAAAATTCCTTTGAGGTTTACACAAACATTTAGTTTTATGGACACATCATCAGTAGTGTAGCTCAGAGTCATCCGGTGTTTCAGCCTTTAAACACTATACACCCTCATCCGAGGCGGCCCAGGTTGATCAGGTCCGGGCTTGTGTCCCATGTCCAATTGGAGATTATTGGTTAATGTTTATTATTTTTGTTATAAAAAATAACTGCCCATTTAAACTATTTTTACCACATTTGTTCCAAGCTGAATTGCCATGTTGTGCGGTTGCTGCCTGAAAAAAAATATGGCACCCTCCCTGCGTGCTATCCAAGTGGACTCAGAGAGGGTGCATACTCACCATGCCTGCCCAGACGACCCTTTGTTAACACCGCAAGGTTGCCTAGGTCAGTCAGGTGGGGACCAGAGATTGTTAAGTTTTGGGTTAGGGTTAGGGTTAGGTTAGGGTTAGGTAAAATTGCAATGACTTCCCCCATCAGAGGTCTTCCGACCGTGTGGTTTGAGTAGGAAGATTACGGGTGGTGCACGGGCCGACGCTTGTTAAGCATTGCCACCGGGCTTTTGGTCAATCAATCAATATTTATTCATATAGCGCTTTTATAACCAACGTTGTCTCAAAGCAGCTTCACAAAAAATCAATTTGTTATAAAAAACAAAAGAACCACAAGGTGAGTAAGAAATGTGAGGGGGGGTGGGGTTGGGGATGGTGGAAAAACCGGGTCCAAGCCCCCCTTGAGCAAGCCAGAGGCAACAGTGGTTGGTGTAGCTCAGTGGGTAACACCACTTCTCAGGGTGCCACCTCTACGTGTGGGAGGCTGGGGTTCGAATCCCAGTCTGGGTGACTATGCTGAGATACACCAATAAGAGTCCTTGGGCAAGACTCCTAACACTACGTTGGCCTACCTGTAATCATTAACCTTGTAAGTCGCTCTGGATAAGAGCGTCAGCTAAATGCCGTAAATGTAAACAGTGGCGAGGAAAAACTCCCTTGGGTAAGGAAGAAACCTAGGGACCAGGCTCCTCTCCATCCTCTCCTCTCAACCTCCAGAACCCAACCTCCTCAGGTCAACCCAGATGAGACAAGAGAGACAGACAGAATTAACATCTAGTAACGCAATCTTCAAGTGTATTTAGGTTTAGAGCCTCGTTTGGTTTGGCCGATATATATAATTGTGTGTCGTCAGCGTAACAGTGAAAGCTGACGTCGAAACTACGGATTATGTTACCAAGAGGCTGCATGTAAAGGGAAAAAAGAAGTGGCCCGAGCACTGACCCTTGAGGGACACCATATCTTACTAGAGTATGACTAGAGTGCTTATTGTTGAGACTAATAAACTGATAGCGGTCAGTGAGATACGATCTGAACCAGGATAAAGCCTGTCCTTTAACGCCAAACTGATGTTCAAGTTTGTCAAGGAGGATCGTGTGGTCAATGGTGTCGAATGCAGCACTGAGATCTAAAAGAACTAATATAGATACCTGACCATTATCAAGAGACATCAAGAGATCATTCACTACTCTAGTTAAAGCTGTTTCAGTACTGTGGTGGGGTCTAAAGCCAGACTGAAACATCTCATGAAGAGAGTTCTCATGTAGGTGAGAGCAAAGTTGTTGCGATACCACTTTTTCTAAGATCTTTGATAAAAAAGGGAGATTGGAAATTGGTCTATAGTTGGTGAGCTCATTGAGATCGAGCTCAGGTTTTTTAATTAGGGGTTTAACTACAGCGAGTTTTAACAATCTCTGTAAATGTCCAAGACTAATGGACGAGTTAATGATAGAGAGCAGAGGTTTAACCACACAAGGCATGATCTGTTTGAGAAGTTTTGTCAGTATTGGGTCTAGAATGCAAGTAGAGGATTTAGAAGAGCTAATTAGCTTAATGAACTCATCCTGAGTGATGGAGCTAAAGGATACCATTTCGCCTTTTGGGCTGACAGGAAACACGTCATACTGTGTTACTACATTTACAGATGTATGTTGGGTTAGTGTTCTAATATGTTCTATTTTGGCATTGAAAAACCTGCTAAAGTCATCACAGCTGTAGATAGATAGATAGATAGATAGATAGATAGATAGATAGATAGATAGATAGATACTTTATTGATCCCGAAGGAAATTTAGCAGCCAGTAGCGGTTTCACAAAAAGAACAGCACAGATACACATAATAATACAAAAATAGAAATAAAAACAGTGTTGTGCAGTATGAGAAACCTAAATGGGACGGTCAGTAACGGCAGCAGTATTATTAACTATCAAGCTACAAGCTATAGGACTCTACATACTGCGGATCACTATCAGTGGATATGTCAATATAAATATATAAATATATCTCACTTCTTAAGGAGGCAAGAAATATATACAAGAGTACAAAAATAACTGCAGGCTGTAGAAAAGACGGTGCAAAAGTAATAAATAAATATACAAGGGACGCGGTTATCAGCAGATAAATGACCGAATGAATTAACATCAGAAACATGATATTTAAGTGGAGTTGAGTGTCCAGGAGTGCAGATGTACAGTATATGTACAGTATATACAGTAAGTGTCAGCGTGTCCAGGAGGTAAAGATAAAGATGTACAGTATATACAGTAAGTGTCAGAGTGTCCAGATGTACAGTATATACAGTAAAGTGAATAGTGCATAAATGAGTCTCTGATTAAACAAGAGAGTTTAGTGCTCAGCTCTCCTCGTCCCTCTTCCGGCCCCGCTGGGAGGAGTTGAAGAGCCTGATGGCTCTCGGGACAAAGGATCTACTGAGTCTGTCCGTGGAGCAGCTCTGTGACAGCAGCCTGCCACTGAACTTGCTCCTTCTGTCCATTATGATGGTGTGCAGTGGGTGCCCATCATCATCCATAATGGACAGCAGTTTGTGCAGTGTCCTCCTCTCCGCCACCTTCACCACCGAGTCCAGCTCCACACCAACAACTGACCCTGTATGTAGTTTGAATCCAGTCCTTAGACTGTTTAATGTTACTAGTTAGTTTAGATATTGTGCTGAACAGGACTTTAGGATTATTTTGGTTTTTCTCAGTGAGTGATGAGAAGTAGGCAGTTTTAGCTGCGTGTAGGGCGTGTTTATATTCCAGGAGAATAATTTTCCTCTCTCTTCGGAAGCAATCTAATTTAGTTATACGGCATTTACGTTCATAACTACGAACTTTTTGTTTGAGTGTGCGAGTATAATCATTGTACCACGGCACAAGCGTTTTCCTTCTAATAATTTTCCTCTTTATCGGAGCTACACTATCGAGAGTTGACTGAAGGGTGGACTGCACGAATTCAGTAATACTTTCAAACTCATCAAGGCCCAGCGGGGCAGTGACGTTTGAAAGATCTGGTAGCCTATTTATAAGGGCATCTATAGTAGAGGCAGTGATACTTCGTTTATATCGGTAGCGGGGCGGCATGTAGACATTATAATCTAGAATGACTTCATATATTATCAGGTGATGATCTGAGATGCAGTCATTCTGAGTGACTGTGTCTAAGTTCTCTACCCTGATTCCTCGCGATAATACCAAATCTAAGGTATGGTTACAGCGGTGAGTAGGTCCTATCACGTTTTGAATATAGCCCATAGAATCGATCAGAGCCTCAAACGCTATTTTTAAGGGGTCTTTGTTATTTTCAAAATGAAAATTAAAATCTCCGACTATAAGAGCCTTATCCGCAGAGAGGGCTATGTTTGTTAGAAACTCTGCAAACTCTGTAAGAAATTCAGAGTACGGGCCCGGGGGACGATATACCGTGGATAATATTAAGCTAGTAGATCCAGGACAAGGACTGACTACTCGAATATTTTGATATTTAAAGGCGTTTGTTTTGTGGCCTGCAATTTGAGTGAGGCCCATATCAGTATTTTAGAGTGTAGCTACACCTCCACCTCTACCACTGCTACGTGGGGTGTGATAATAACTGAACCCTGGTGGGGTAGATTCATTTAGAGCTAAATATTCACTCTGTTTGACCCACATTTCAGTGAGACATAACACATTGAGTAGCTTTTCAGTAATTATTTCGTTTACAATATCTGCTTTGGGTGCCAGAGACCGTATATTTAGTAGACCGAGCTTAATACAAGAGCATGTAGCGCCACACTACAGGAAGTTAAATTGATTTTAACGAGATTGTTAGGACCGATTGTTCTATGTCGCTGTTTACGAGCGGGGCGGGTAACAGACACAGTCTCAATGATGTAGGACATGGCACTAGTTGGGCTATTGAGAATGCTTGTATTAGCATGACTAGCAGTAGCAGTAAGAGTATTCGTAGCTCTGTTAGCCACATTATTAGTACGTGCCTTGTTTGCAGCATTAGCAGTATAACATGTGCTGAGATCTCTAGAGTTAGCTAGGGTCTGTTTACCAGCGCTACTTACATGGCCTCCATTTTGCAGTCAGCTTTTGGTCCCTCTGTCCGCTCATGGTCCTTGAATCTTCATGAATCCCACGTATATCTCTTGATTGAAGAAGGAGGCATGGATTTGACCTTAGTTGTCTTTCATGTTTGTTGAAGAGATATTTGTATTTACATCTATTCTTCTAAAGACTTTTATTCTACATTAGACCTTAATTGTCTTTAATGTCTGTTTTTTGATTGTATTTCTATCTATTCTTCAAGGACTTTTATTATCCATTTGACATTAATTGTCTTTAATGTTTGTTTCCACCTAAAAAACTTTGATTCTACATTTTACATTATTTGTCTTTAAGGTTGGTTTCTTGATTGAAGAGGTATTGTATTTCCATCTATTTTTCTAAAAAATTGTATTTTACATCTGACCCTAATTGTCTTTTACTTGCTTGAAGAGTATTTATAATTTCAGGACACATCATCAGTAGTGTACCTCAGAGTCATCGGGTGTTTCAGTCTTTAAACACTATACACCCTCATCTGAGGTGGCTAGCCCAGGTTGATCAGGTCCAGGCTTGTGTCCCATGCCCAACTGAAGATTTATGGTAGTGGTTATTGTTAAAGAACGTTATTTTTATGTTTTTTAAAAAGATATTATTCTTTTAGATACTATTTTAATTGTTGTTGTTATTATTATTATTGTTAGTTTTATCATTATTTAATCTATAAAATAAAAGTAAAATCTCTATTATTCTAACTGTTGTATTTATAGTGGTTCTGAGTTCTAATGCCATGTTGTGTGTCAGGTGCTGAAAAAAAGCACCCTCTCTGCGTGCTGTCCAAGTGGACCCAGAGAGGATGGAAACTCACTGCCTGCCCGAAAGACCATTTGTTAACACCGCAAGGTTTCCAGGTCAGTCAGGCAGGGCCTGTAGATCGGTCTCATCTTGGGGCCTGCTCTGGTTCCTCACCCCAAATGGGGAGGATAGAGTGTGGTCTCCAGGCCTCAGAAGAACATGAGCCAGCCGCGAACGGATTGCTGCCTCTCAGGAACCCTGAGAAACTAGATTCCATGCCCAAACTACCTGTTCGTTAACATCGCTAGGTATCCCAGGTAGCTTTGTGCTCGTTAGCGGCCTGCTCTGGTAAAGACCAGAGCTCAGAGACTGGAGGTTAAAAGACCAGGGCCAGCCGCGAATGGATCGCTGCCTCCCAGACCCCCCCAGGACCAGACTCCGTGCCCCAGCCCCTCGTTGCCAAGGGGCTGACTTCAAGACCCGGTAAGGTAGGTACCGTGCATTACGTCACCCCCCAGACAGTCCTGGGCAGAGATCCAAGGCAGCGGATAGCTTTCTTACGAATTCCAGAATCTGGAATTATTTTCGGAAAGATACCAAACTTCTACTGCTTTGGGCTCTCCTTAGGGGTAGCACACCCTCGGCGGATAAAACCCCCCATCCTTAGAAAGAATGAGAAGAATCATCAAGCTTCTACTGAAGTGCCCCCCCCCCCCCTTTACCCCTTTTCCCTTTAGTTTTCCAGGTGACGGTGATCACTTCTTGTACTTGGATGTGATGTCCTTTTGCAGCAAAAAGTGTGGAGAAAAAAGATGCAAAAAACCACACGTTTCTGTGTCCCTCCGTTTTGGAGTTATCTGAGGTTGAAGTTGCATTTCTTCACACTTCTATGATCCTTTGGGAACGCCTCATTTGCATATCTCCATGTTTGTGTGTGTTTGGACTGTTTCAGGCCTCTTTTGTAGTGTTAAAGTGTTGTTTAGTGATTAAAGAGGTGACTAATTTATAGATTCCTTGATCCACGTTTATTAAGTGCTTTATTTGTTGATTAATTGATTTAAAGGTGTTAGGGTTTAAATTAAATTAATTCTTACTTAGATTTGTTATGTCATGTAATGCTGGACAATGTTGTAGAGATAATCAGTGTTTATAGAGTGTGAGGGTGCAGGTATTACGTTTGGGGTTAGAAATAAGTTGGGTTAAGGTTAGGATTAAGAGGTTGGGTTTTAGAATGGAGTTTTAGGGTTGAGATGAGATTAAGTAGTATAGTGTATCCCTGTCTTTAGTCTGAGTTGACTTACCTGTCATACTCACCTGTTGTGTAAGTGTGGTTTAGGGTTAAGTTTGGGGTTAAAGTTAGGGTTAGGGTTAGAGCTCCTAGCACGTAGTTTATGGTGGATGTGCAGTGCCTGCGATTGCAGGTTAGAATTTCCCCCAAAAAGGCACCTTTCAGCCTGCGCGTTTCTGCATGCAGATTCACAGGCAGAAACCCGGGGCTTGCTGATTGGTGGCTTCACTCACGCGGCACGCTCAATTACGGTCGCCCCACAAACAATTCAAAAACCAACGGCTCACTCTGGACACGGCACAAGCGGCGCACACACAGCACACCTAACTCTCATCGCGGAGCTACCGCTGCCCCAAAAAACCCACAAAATGGTGAGTTTTACGGTTTATTTTTCTACCTGTGCTTCAGTTTAGCTTTTTACCTGCGTTTCCTACCGTTTATCGCTTAAACTTCGGTCTCGTTTCAGAGACTTTGCCCGGTGTGCGAGGAGGAGTTCGCGGACCTGCCGCGACACCTCAGGCGAGGCCACCGTGTCTCAAACGCAACCAAATTTAAGCTTCTGCTTAACCTGGCCAGCGGGAGGTTCAAGGCAACCTTGGAGTGCCCCATTTGCAACAAACGGGTGTCTAGGTTGGATATGCACCTCGGCGCGGTCCATAAGCTCCTGGGAACAGAGATGGACAGCGTTATGAAACAAGCCAAACGGGAATGCATTTTGGAGCAGCTCGCTGAACTCCGGAAAACCGCTCCTGAGCCAGGTATGGCCACAGAATTGGACACATGCTGCTCGGTTCCTACAACCAGCGCCGAGCCTCTCTCCCCTGAGCTTCCACCTACCTCAGACTCCGTCCGACAACCGCAGGCCTCCGGATTCTCCAGGCCGCACTCCCCAAAGGGAAAAACACCCAGAACCACCCCGAGGTTTGAAAAGTCAATCGTGAAACAGGTCTTGGTCGATTTCAGAAAGTTTTATACATGTGCCGACCCCACGAGGAAGGACACTGAAAATGCCAATCTTAGGAAGAGCCACGCATTGCGGTTCATCCTCCACATGGCCTCTTATAACAAGGAGGAGCAGTTCTCCAACTGCAAGTTCCTCTACAAGTGTACAGGGCACACACATTACTGGGTGTTGTATCCATGCAAATGCACTACTTTCGAGCCATGGCTCTCTGTCTAACGCTCCCATGTCTACCCCCTTTCTCCAGGTGGCCAGTAACGCTCTGCCAGCAGGAATACACCTCCACCTCGGTGAAGAACATGCTGCTCAACGTCTCTGCCTTCATCAAACACCTCAAGACCTTCCATGCAGAGGTGTCCGGGCTAAGCACGGACCAGATGGACCGTATTCTCCTGCAGTTAAAAAGACTGCAGCGGAACAAATCGTGAAGCATAAAGGGCCATCAGCAGCATGTCAGAAGGAACAAGTCAAGTGAGTAAACCGGACCATGCACCACCACCACCACCGGTCCGATCTTTTGCATCTTTCGGGAACACCCATACATCGCATGCTTTCACCTGTCTTTGCAGAACTGATTAGAGCTACCGGGGACTTCGGGTGCTTCATGCACATCGCCAGGTACCAAGTTCCCAAGTTCATCAGTGAGTAGCCGCCGTTTTATTTTTTATAAATTAAGCCACTTACCTGCTCCTTACCTGGTCCTAGCCACCTCCATTCCATGGTCTCTTTCTCTTCCAGGGAGCATCAGGAAGAAGCCCTCCACAACCTCCTACCGCCTGCTGCAAGGTTATGTGTCCGGGTACCTAGCCATGCTTTCTGGACACTGTCCTGTAGTGTTTTGCAACATGACCAAGGCCGACTTGGAGGAGGTAGATAGATAGATAGATAGATAGATACTTTATTGATCCCGAAGGAAATTTAGCAGCCAGTAGCGGTTTCACAAAAAACGAACAGCACAGATACACATACACAAACCTAAAAGGGATGTTCAGTAACGGCGCAGTATTACTAACTATTAAGGTATAGGCTATAGAACTATACATACAGCTTGCACCTATGGATATGTTAATATAAATATATAAATATATCTCACTTGGTAAGGAGGCACAGAAGTACAACGCAGGCTGTAGTGCAAAAGTAATAAATAAATGAGCAAGGGACGTAGTCTAGGTATCAGCAGATAAATGAAGTTAAACACCAGGAATATTTAAGTGGAGTTGAGTGGGAGACAGTGCAGATGTACTTTACTTTGAGTGGCAGATGTCCGTAAAAGTTAATAGTTCATAGATGAGTCTCTGATTAAATAAGAGAGTTTAGTGCTCAGCTCTCCTCGTCCCTCTTCCGGCCCTGCTGGGAGGAGTTGAAGAGCCTGATGGCTCTCGGGACAAAGGATCTCCTGAGTCTGTCCGTGGAGCAGCTCTGTGACAGCAGCCTGCCACTGAACTTGCTCCTTCTGTCCATGATGATGGTGTGCAGTGGGTGCCCATCATCATCCATAATACACAGCAGTTTGTGTAGTGACCTCCTCTCCGCCACCTTCACGACCGAGTCCAGCTCCACACCAACAACTGACCCTAGACCCTAGGTAGAGACGGATGAGCAGCAACGCACTATGGTATGGGTCAACAAGCACAAAACTGACCGTTGTTACTAGCCCTTTAAACCCTTTGCTCCCTGCGCCCGCCCCGTACAGCGGTAGAAGTTCACCAGGATCCTGGGAGACAGGTGAACTTTCTTGAGGCTCCGAAGGAAGTAAAGGCGCTGCTGAGGAGTTCAGAGACCAGGTGAGATCACTGGAGATGTGGGTGCAGAGGAACTTGAAGCTGGTCACCTGTTCTACTGCAGCTCCGCTGTAGACTGGTGGGTGAGCCTGGCTTCTAGAACGCCTTAGGTCCATTATGATCTCCTTGGTTTTCTGGGTGTTCAGTGTCAGGTTGTTGTCATGGCACCATGTAGACAGATGCTGTATCTCATCCCTATAGGCCGTCTCGTCGTTGTCTCTGATCAGGCCTATCATCGTGGTGTCGTCCGCGTACTTGATTATGGTGTTAGAACCATAGATTGGCACGCAGTCATGGGTGAACAGGGAGTACAGGATCGGGCTCAAAACACAACCTTGTGGGACGCCGGTGTTCAGGCTGATGACAGAGGAAGAGAGGTTGTCTAACTTAACAGACTGGGGTCTGTCAGTCAGGAAGTCCGAAATCCAGTTGCAAAGTGTTGTGCTGATACCCAGATGGCTGAGCTTGGAGATTAGCTTGGAGGGGATCACTGTGTTGAATGCTGCACTGAAGTTGATCTGTTGCTACGATAGGCGAACTGATGTGGGTCCAGTGTGGCAGGCAGGCAGGATTTCAAGTGAGAAAGAACTAGTCTTTCAAAGCACTTGGAGATGATTGGGGTAAGTACAACAGGGCGAAAGTCGCTCGGGGTTGAAGCAGTTGGGTGCTTTGGCACCGGCACAATGGTGGCAGTCTTCAAGATGGTTGGTACAGCAGCTTGGGCCAGTGAAAGATTGAATATATGTGCAAAAACTCCTAAGAGTTCATGGGCACAAGCTCTTAACACACGACCAGGTACCCCATCAGGTCCGGCTGCTTTCCGTGAATTGACCCTGCTCAGCATGCGATGAACATCCAGGGTGGAGAGTGTGAGTGGATGATCGTGGAGTGGCGGATCAGTTTTTGAGGAGACCACCTTGTTCCCCCAGTCAAAGCGAGCATAAAAGTGATTAAGCTGGTCAGGGAGTGAAGCACAGTTGTTAGCTAGTACAGTGCTACGTGGTTTGAAGTCAGTCAGAGTTTGTATGCCTTGCCACATACGCCATGGGTCAGAAGAGCTGAAGTGCTCCTCAGTCCATTGTTTATAGCAGTGCTTGGCCATGGAGATCCCTTTCCTCAGATTAGCTCTGGTAGAGCTGTAACCCTCCCGATTACCAGACCTAAAGGCAGCATCTCTAGCTTTGAGCAGGAGGCGAACCTCTCTGTTCATCCAGGGCTTCTGGTTGGGGAAAGTTATTATTGTTTTGTGTGATGTCACTCTATCCACACAGTTGTTGATATGTTCCAGGACAGAGTTGGTGTAGATGACAATGTTGATGTGCGAGTCCATGGTGGCCTGGGCAGCATACTCACTCCAGTCAGTGTGCTGGAACTCCTGCTAAAGATAGGAGTCAGCTCCCTCTATCCAGATCTTTACAGACCTGGTTGCTGGTGTAGCACGCCGGATGACTGGAGTGTATTTGGGCAGCAGGAACAGAGAAAGATGGTCAGACTGTCCGAGATGGGGGAGGGGTGTGGCTTTGTATGCATTAGCCACGTTGGTGTAAACCTTATCCAGCGTTCTGTGTCCCCTTGTGGTGCAGGGGACATTCTGAAAGAACTTTGGAAGTCCAGATCTCAGATCGCTGTGATTAAAGTCCCCTGCTACTATAAAGGCCCCGTTCGGCTGGTCAGTTTGTAGTTTGCTGATAGCCGCACAAAGCTCTTCCATAGCTGCGTTAGCATTAGCATTGGGGGGCACATAGACTATTCCAGCGTAGAGACAGTTAAACTCCCACGGCAGATAGAAGGGTCTGTACTTGATTATCAGGAACTCCAGGTCAGCAGAGCAGTGGGTTACCATAACGACAGAGTCCGTGCACCACGCTTTGTTTACATAGATGCAGTTTCTTCCACCGCGGGTCTTGCCCGTAGCTGCGGCTGAGCGGTCACCTCTGAACAGTGCCCGGCACTCCAGTTCCACCACTCTGTTCACCACATTGCTGTTTAACCATGTTTCGGTGAAAAACAACAGGTTACAGTCCATGAGCCTTCTCTGTGTCAGTGTCCAGATCTTTAATTCATTCAGCTTTCCTGGCAGCATGCGAACATTGTCGAGAAAGACGCTCAGTAGCGCCGTCTGGTGTGGGTTTAGCCTTAGCTTAGCACGCAGACCGCCGGGCTCTTCCGGTCGGCAGGAGTGACTCGCTAGGTCCCGGTGTCCAGATCATCTCTGGAGGTAGCTGGTTGAAGTCGAACGGGTGGTCAAAACCGATGTTTGTGTAGGGGAATATTGATATCCAGAAGCGCCTGTCCAGAGTAGCTGAAGTTCGCACAAGTAAATCGGCCGAAAACACTGGAGATAATTAGGTAAACAAACACTAATTTGCGAAAACAGGTCAGACGCTGAGCCCCGCGGTGTGCTCGCAACCCCATCTTGGTCTGATCTCCTTGGATTAGTAACTTGAAATAGTAACTATGAGAATAATATCTTTTTTAAAATATAAAAATAACATTCTTTAACAAGAATCACTACCAGAAAACTTCAATTGGGCACGGGACACAAGCCCGGAAATTTTAAATCTTCAAGCAAATAATAAACATGAAAGACAATTAAGGTCAAATATAGAATAAAAGTCTTTAGAAGAATAGATGGAAATACAATATCTCTTCAATCGAGAACAAACATTAAGACAATAAAGGTCTTTAGAAGAATAGATGGAAACAAACATTAAAGGCAATTAGTCAAATGTAGAATTTAAGTCTCTAGAAAAATAGATGGAAATACAATAGTTAAAGCTATGCCTTTAGGAGAATATGCAACATATCTTCAATCAAGAAATATTCTTTAAAGACAAATAAGTTCTCACTAAACCTAACTCCGTCACACACATATACACACACAAATACATAGCTTACCATCACACACACATATACATATATATAATTTGTCATCACACACACTTACAGATACATACAATGTATTTGCCATAAAATACAAACTCATTAATAAACAAACATAGCAGATTTTGAGGTTATTCTATCTCAGTCAGTCTCACTGAGGAGTTATAACTAACCCTAAATCCAGCGTATAGCGGTTCTGTGAATATGGTGGTGAATGTGTGTAGGTGGGTCAGGGTGTGTGTGTTAGGTGAGATGGTGTAGAAGGACAAAGCGCCGGTCCCCCAGTCCAGATACACCCCAACTTTGTTAGAGGGGGAGGGGAGGGCATGTAGGACCGTTCTCTGATTATTGTAATACGCAGTGTATTTCTTATTAGAGAAGTTCAGACTCCAGGAGTGCGGATTGAGTCCAAACAGACAGTCATAACTGTCTCCTTTCCTCTTGATTCTTTTGTATGATACTGATACACCAGCTCCTGATCCATTCCACTGAACCTCCCAGTAACAACGTCCAGTCAGACTCTCCACACTCAGAACCTGATACCAGTAATCAAATCTGTCTGGATGATCTGGATAACACTGATCTTCTCCCACACACTCCACCTTTCTGTTCCTCTCAGACAGAGAGAGAGAACCGTTTATTGTGTTTGGATCCAGAGAAAGATCAACAGCATCTGTAAACACAATAAACACACATTAGAACACATATTTGTATGCACAATAAACACACAAAACACACACACACATCTCTACATACAATAAACACACATTAGAACACACAATACACACAATTCCGTGATTTGTCTCACGGAAACATGGCTAAACGACAGCATGCCGGACTCAGCCTTTCAGCTCGCCGGCCGGCAGCTCTTCCGAGCGGACCGTAACCAGCTGTCCGAAAAAGCATGAGGGGGCGGCTTATGCATCTACATAAACAAAGTTGGTGCATAAACTGTGTGGTGGTAAAGGCCCTATGCTCCGAGGCGACAGAACAGCTGACCGTGAAGTGTCGGCCACACTATCTGCCTCGTGAGTTTACAGATGTGTTTGTCATTGCCGTTTACATAGCACTGGATGCTAATGCTAACAACGCACTGAAGGAGCTACATGACAACATCAGCTCGCTTGAGAACAAGCATCCGGAGGCGTTTTACGTAGTGGCGGGGGATTTTAACCACGTGAACCTGACGAACGTCTTGCCGAGGTTTTACCAGCACATGACCAACACGAGGAAACAACACACTCGACCGTGTTTATACCAACATCAGAGACGCGTACAGAGCCGTCCCCCACCCCCACCTTGGACTCTCCAACCATATCTCCATTATGCTGGTCCCTGCATACCACCCCCCACTGCAACGCTCCAGACCCACATAGAAGACATATACATTTATGCCATTTAGCTGACGCTCTTATCCAGAGTGACTTACAAGGTTAATGATTACAGGTGGGCCAGTGTAGTGTTAGGAGTCTTGCCCAAGGACTCTTATAGGTGTAGCTCAGCATAGTCACCCAGACTGTGATTCGAACCCCAGTCTCCCACATGTAGAGGTGGCACCCTGAGTAGTGGTGTTATCCACTGAGCTACACCAACCACTGTCCAACCATCACTGTGTGGCCCAGTGACGCAGACGCGGTTCTGCAGGACTCTTTTGGCTGCACAGATTGGCAGGTTTTCAGGGAGGCTGCTGAGTGTGAGGGGGAGCTGGATCTGGAGGACTACACATCTGCTGTCCTCAGGTACATCAGCAAGTGTGTGGAGGATGTCACCACCATAAAGACTGTGACCTGCTACCCGAACCAGAAACCCTGGCTGAATGCAAAGGTGCGTTCTCTACTGAAAGCCAGGGATGCTGCCTTCAGGTCCGGCGACAAGACCAACAGGCCGCAGTCTGTGAGGATCCACAACCTCACCCCCTCCACCACAATCCTCA
Source organism: Prochilodus magdalenae (assembly GCA_024036415.1). Taxonomy (NCBI): domain Eukaryota; kingdom Metazoa; phylum Chordata; class Actinopteri; order Characiformes; family Prochilodontidae; genus Prochilodus; species Prochilodus magdalenae. The sequence goes on from JAMWET010006065.1 coordinate 28,514, forward strand.
GCACTGGCTCCCCTCAGGGCTGTGTGTTGAGCCCCCTCTTGTTCACGCTGATGACATGCATTAGGACAATGCACTGCGTCTGTCTGTCTATGTGTCTCTGCATGTGTGATAGTGTGTGTGTGTGTGTACTATCAAGATGGCCACATGCTATAGTGCAGCAGCTTCTCACGCTCCCAGGGAAAACCCAGCTTTTAGTTATTTTTACGTCGGTTCTGATAGTGACTTCACGTGCCTTAAGCGTGTGAGTTACAGCCAAACCGAACTTTTTAAGATTAAGAACAGCTCTGCCACAAAAGCAACAACTATGGACAAAAGTTTCAGAGCTACGCAGAGCAGCCTACAACTTCTCCGGACACCGGCGTGACGGGGGCAGAAAAGGGGGAAGCGAGGCGGCGTTCTAACACTGACCGACCCCCGATTCCATCTCTTTTCCTCTCCAACATCCGCTCTCTGGACAACAAGCTGGACCTTCTGCGGCTGAGGATGAGTGTTTCTGGGGAGATGAGGAACTGCACTGTGATTTGTCTCACGGAAACATGGCTAAACGACAGCATGCCAGACTCAGCCTTTCAGCTCGCCGGCCGGCAGCTCTTCCTAGCCGACCGTAACCAGCTGTCTGGAAAAGCACGAGGGGGCTGCTTATGTGTCTACATAAACGAAGGTTGGTGCACAAACTGTGTGATGGTAAACGCCCTATGCTCCGAGGCGACAGAACAGCTGACTGTGAAGTGTCGGCCACACTATCTGCCTCGTGAGTGTTGTTTATCATTGCTGTTCACTCAGGTTTGTTGACGGTGGAGCAGAGGGGCGCTGACTTCTCAGGGAGCCCTCATGTCTGTATGACCTTCTGGCTCTCCCTTTTTAGTTATGCTGTAATAGCCAGGCCTGCCGGAGTCACTGCTGCACTCTGTTAACACTGTATAGTGTGTTCAGGTCTGTCAGAGCTAACAGCCTGTCTGATCTCTCTGTCTGAGCTGAACTGCTGCCCGTCCTGTGTGGCCTGATGCTGCTGCTACATCTGCTCCGTCTGGGAGCCACTGGGAGCCTTTACCACCATGGAGCTCCTGGCTGTCCTGCACTGTGGAAGCTTGGCCTGCGCCTGCTGACCCATCTTATGAACCACCAACATCATTACAGACTAATCAGACATTACACTCTCCTTTCTAGTGCTGTCTTGTATCTGGTGTTGACTCGAGGAGGATGGGTTCCACCTTTGAGTCTTGGTTCCTCTTGAGGTTTCTTCCTTCCTAACTAAGGGAGGTTCTCCTTGCCACTTTCGCCCTCGGCTTGCTCGTTGGGGGCTCGAACACCAGATTCTTTGTAAAGATTCTTTGTAAAGCTGCTTTGTGACACATCTGTTGTAAAAAGCACTATAAAAATAAATGTTGATTGATTGATTGATTGATCGGTGCAGAAAGAACAACTTCTGCATCAACATAAAGAAGACGAAGGAGATGATTGTGGACCTCAGAAGGGGCAGACATGGAAGTGTGTGTGTGTGTGTGTGTGTGTGTGTGTGTGTGTGTATGTGTGTGTGTTACATTTCTGTGGTCCTGGTTTGATCCTGATTTTCCCTCCATGATCCACCCTGAAGATCAAACAGACACATTTATAAATATATACACATATTTACATTCTTACTAACATAACAGACAGACAGATAGACAGACACACTCACTCACTCACACAGACTCATATATACACACACTCATTTTAATGTTAATGTTAGTCTTGTCTAGTAGAGCTTGTAAAGCTCGAAGCCATTTCAGCATAACACCACCAAATAAGTAAATATAAATAAATGAAACTATTAGAAGACACAATGTAAGTAGGTTTTTAAAAAGAGTAGTTTCAGTGTTCACCACATATTTTACATATTTTAGCACATCTTAATCCATCATTAACTGAGCCCTGATCACCTACTACTAAACATTCTTGTGAAGCGCTTTGGTAAATCCTTGCTGAACTGACCCAATCTGTTCCCATGTCCTGCAATAGCTGGTTCATCTTTCACCAACACTGATTTTGTTCAGGAAACAAGATCAAACAGTTGATTTATAGAGCTGAGGACACAGAACTACTCATCTAAGTGGGCGGGCACAGAACTGCTCATCTAAGAGAGAAGAGATAGTTGCTGATGGAAGAGAGAGGAGATAGAGCTGCTTATCTATAAGAGGAGCGGTAGAACTGTTTATCTAAGAGAGGATATAGAGTTGCTTATGTATAAGAGAAGCAGATAGAGCTGCTGGTCTAGATAGAGATAGATAGATAGATAGATAGATAGATAGATAGATAGACAGACAGACAGACAGACAGACAGACAGATAGATAGATGGATAGATGTACACAGAAGTTACAAGAGAAGCACAAGACAGAGTGATACAGATAGAGCCAGAGATACACTATAAAGTATGACAGTATAAAAAAATAGAGTCCTTAGTGTCTGTGTAAAGTCCTTAAGTGTCTGTGTAATGGAGGTAGTGGTATACCATTTGCTGTGCAAAATAAGATGACGACTGATGTCAGCCATATAAAGTGTAATAGAGAAGATGGCTGGTGTCAGCCATACATACAGTGCAAGTACAAGTACACAGTAATTACATCGTCAGGACAAACATGACTACAGTAAACTATCACAGTCTGTAGTGTGTATAATATGTATTATTACAGTCAGTCTGGGTTTAGAGACAGTAATACAGTAACTCACTGTAGTTTCTCCAGTGTGCAGTGTGGATCCTTCAGTAGATCAGAGAGCAGCTTCACTCCAGACTCTCCTGGGTGATTATAGGACAGATCCAGTTCTCTCAGTTGTGAGGGGTTTGATTTCATAGCTGAAGTCAGAGTAGAACAGCCTTCATTTGTAATCATACAACCAGATAGTCTGCAATAACAAAATAAAAAGAGCAACAGATGTAATTTACATTCAGTAAAAATGACCTGCAGTTCAGATCAAGCACAGCAAAGATACAAATTCTGTAAACAGACATCTGTCATATTAAACAAGACAGAACAAAGGGAATAAAGTACTAAACAACTTCTTTTTACTACTAATTCATTCTGTTTCAGAGCTCCATGAGATATCATTAGAAGACCACTGCCAACCAAGCACTGCAGAACAGACATGAAGGAATTCACATAAACACCATTAAAGTATACAGAATTTGAAATAACAACATCTTACACTAAAAATAGCAACTAAAGTAACATCTAGACTCAACTGCCAATCAGAAATATGACCTGCTCTGAAAGGGGAATGTAAACATTTCTTTAATGGCTTTATGATTTTATCTATATGTGATTTCAGACTTTTGCATAATGCCAGTACATCAGGGCTTTATCCAAACAGTTTAATCAAACATCCTTTCTCATCTGTGTTGCTTAATTTCACTATGTCTGCTGGTTTGCTACTAGCTGTATGCTTCTGCCTTCTCTCCACTACAAATATTTCCTCATTCTCTTAGTTACTGTATCTGTTCATACAGCATACCTTAAGCTTTTTAAACACATAATTTTAGCAGATTTGTCTACCGGTCTTAATGATAGGACTCTTACACAGCATTTAAGACTGTGCAAGCTGCGCTGAAAACTGTGCTTAAAACAAGAATATTCATCTTACTATCAGAACACAAACCAAGCAAGTACAAGAGAAATGGCTCCAGTAGTATTCCACTGGCAGTTTAGTCTAATTCAACAGAGACTAATGTTAGCACACCTCAACAAGCCTAGCTAAAGCCAGGAGATTCAGCAACTTTCCTGAAGCTTGACAGTTATTCGAAAACAATGAGCAGAACTTTTTTTGTTCATTCATATCACAATTAGGTGTAACCAATGAGTTGTAACTTCTTTCTCTTCTGTTAACCAACGGAAGATGACAACACCCCATTGGGGAGATATATAACCTTTTGTAACCTGGTCAACCTTCGGAGATCTCTGGGATCTCTCTTCTTCCCGGCCGAAGGCTTTTTAAATAAACATATTACTTTGGAGCATTAATTGTGGCTCTGTGATTTTACTGAGTTCTGCTTATCTCGAAATTTCCACCACACTCTGCACCTCGGCTGTGCGTGACTGTGTTCATTGCTGCTGCACTGCTCTGCTCCTTGACTGAGCATTGCTGTTGTACTGCTCGGCTCTCCTTGGCTGTGTGTGGCTGTATTCTCCAAAATAATTACCCAACTCTATTACTGCAATACCACTATATTGTCTACAAAATTTAATACTGCATTCCTTTCTGAGCTGTCAGACCTACTAGCACTTACTTGCTCAGTGTCTCCCTGCCTGTTGCTAATAACTTCTTGACAGTTTTCAGCTCTTACAGCATTTTGATTTTCCTGCACACAATAAAGGTCACACCTTCGAGTCTATCTTTAATCTCTATTCATTACTCTTTCCATTATCTGATCACAAACTTATCCTGTTTGTTTCCTGTGGCTCTTCTAACAGGAACAGGCTCTTCACTCCTCTAAAATATTCATTTCCGTTCATAAGTCTGTTAACCCACATGTTGTTAGCCAGTCAAATTCTACTGTTTTTCTTACTGATTCTGCTCTCTTTTCTCCAGATGGCTGAACTTTCTGACTCAATTCACTAGCACCTTGGAAACTAAAACTGTTAATGCTTTAAACTGCCACTTCTGCGTCCTAGTTTACAAACAAATCAGGAAAACAGAGCTCTCTGTTGATGCAGAGGCCCATTAGCCCTCTACCAAGTCTTGTCATGTTTCTGCCTGTGATGCTGTTTTTATTTTTTGTCTTCTTGTCTTTATTGCTGTTTTGAAAATATTTAAGCTCCTTGAGTTTTGGAAAACATTTAACATTCACTCCTACACCTTAAATTCACTGCCACATTAAATGCACTCATACTACCTTAACTTACTGTAGAGCTCCCACCACTCAGCCCAATACTTCAACTAATATACAGCAAGACTGTGGCTGAGTGGAAACTGACAGTGTAATGTTTTACCTCTCACTTTAAGAAAGAAATAGTTACATATGTTGGAGGACAATACACATTTCTAAAAAAAGGAGAGTCAGCAAACAAAATCCAGACGCCACAAATGAAAAAATACATCTAAAGTTATATTTGCAAAATGGTGATTAATAATACAGTGACAAACACAACCCTTACATACTCAATAAATACCCAGAATCCTATGTGTTTTTTTCAGTTTAATGCAATTCATTGCTATGGACTTGTGGGGTTTTACTAGGATGTTTACTAGGTGTTAAAAATAAAATAATTGGCTTTACTGTAATAAAAGAAATAAACATACAATACATAAATTAAATCAAGCTTCAAATTCTGTATTGTCCCTTTAAGTTTGGTAGAGTTTAGTGTGACTAAGGCTATGTCCACTTATACTAGGCCTAGTTAGAATTAAAGTTCCAATCGTGCTATTTCTTTTTAGGATTTATTACCTACTTTTGTTTATGACTTAAGTTTATTTAATTGTATTCTACTTAGATGTAGCTTTGTTTAACTCCACTTATCTCAATTACTGTAGCTTGGTTTAGATTTCACACCCATCTATCATTCTTTTCAGTAAATCAGAAAAATAAAAATAATAAACTGAAAATCCAAAATTACGATATGCAAACTAAACCATGAAATCAAAACAAAACACTGACTCTTTAAATGAGGTTTCTCAGTCTCAATCCTACCACATAACTGGGTAGGTCAGAATGGACTTAAGAGTGGTCAGTTCAGTTCCTTTGAGTGGCTCGCCATCATGTCGCAGAAGGAATCCACAATGAGTGCAGATCTGTTCTTCAGGACTTCTTGTGATCTAAAAAAAACCTGACCTGCTTAAGTAAAACAGGTACAGTAAACAAATGCTCTGTGTATCTATTTCTCATTCATCACTCTTAAAATTCTGTTAGTGCTCACCATAACCGATATATAATGGACTTATACCATATATCAAATAAAATGTACATGTCTCTATTAGCAGTAATACATTTTCTTTACAGGTCTCTTTAACAACAACAGGTAAGTATTAACATATTTCACATGTATTTTTCGGTTTCCTTTTGTTGCAGGCTGCAAAAAAAAAAATGCAATCCAGTGTAATTAAAGAAACACTTTATGACAACAAAGCAATAAGTATGGGCATTGTTCTTTAAATATACACCAACTCATCTGTGTCCCTTTTTTTCAATAGTTTGTAGGACAGGCTCAAGGATTCAAAGATTCAAAGAGAGTTTATTGTCATTCGCATCACATGTGGTACATGGGGTGGAACGAAATTGTAGTACTCAAGGACCCAGTTACACCCAGACAGCAGTACTTAAATAATTAAATATACATAAATATATAAAAATCTATAAAAAATATAGAACGAAAGAGCAGCAAGTAAATTGACAAGGTAGCAGCAGAGTGTGTTTAAAGTGACTGGTGTACTCAAAGTGTCAGTGCAGTGGTTGGACTAGTTGGCGTTTAGAAGTCTTACAGCTTCTGGAAAGCTGTTCCTCAGTCTGTTCGTTTTACATTTAACGCTTCGCAGCCTCCTGTCTGAGGGGAGCGGGACAAAAAGTGAGTGTGCTGGGTGAGTGGGGTCCTTCATGATGCAGGTGGCCCTCTTCCTGCATCTGGAGGTGTAGATGTCCGTGGTGGTGGGGAGGCTGACTCCGACAGACCTCTGTGCAGCCTTCTCCACCCTCTGCAGAGCTTTCCTGTCTGCAGCAGAGCAGCTTCCGTGCCACACGTTGATGCTGGAGCATAGGACGCTCTCCATCATACATCTGTAGAAGGAGGTGAGGACCGAGCTCCCGAGCTCAGCTCGCCTCAACCGCCTGAGGAAGTAGAGCCGTTGATGTGCCTTCCTGACCAGACTGGAAGTGTTGTCACTCTAGGTGAGATCGTTGCTCAGGTGAACACCCAAATACCTGTAGTGGGAGACCACTTCCACCGCAGACTCTCCAACATGCAGGGGGAGGTGGGCATGTCTGCCCCTTTCTGAGGTCCACAATCATCTTCTTCGTCTTCTTTACGTTGAGGCAGTTGATGTGCCGGCCGGGGATGTTATCCGGACCAGCAGCTTTTCGGGGGTTGATCCTCCTGAGGGTCCTCCTTACTTCTGCTGGTGTCACACTGAGGGGTACTTCTCCAGGCGGAGGGGTGAGTCTTATGCTGGGGGGGGTGTCGGGGTCCTCATAGCAAGCATAGAATTTGTTGAGAGCCTCAGGCAGGGAGGGGTCTTTGGAACATTGTGCATCTCTGGTTTTATCCGTGATGCACTTATAAAACCAGAGATGCACTTAATTCCCCTCCACATGCTCCTTGGATCCTGGGAGGAGAAGTGTCTCTGGTTTTTCAGAGCATATGCAGCTTTGGCCCTCTTAACACCTGCAGTCAGCTCTCTTCTAGCCCTCCTGAGTCCATATGAGTCGCCGGACCTGAAGGCAGGATCCCAGGTTTTGAGTAGAGAACGCACCTCTGCATTCAGCCAGGGTTTCTGGTTCGGGTAGCAGGTCACAGTCTTTGTGGTGGTGACATCCTCCACACACTTGCTGATGTACCCGAGGACAGCGGATATGTAATCCTTCAGATCCAGCTCCCCCTAGCATCCGGTGCTATGTAAACAGCAATGACGAACAACACTCACGAGGCAGATAGTGTGGCCGACACTTCACAGTCAGCTGTTCTGTCGCCTCGGAGCATAGGGCGTTAACCATCACACAGTTTGTGCACCAACCTTTGTTTATGTAGACGCATAAGCCGCCCCCTCATGCTTTTCCAGACAGCTGGTTACGGTCCGCTCGGAAGAGCTGCCGGTCGGCGATCTGAAAAGCTGAGTCTGGCATGCTGTCGTTTAGCCATGTTTCCGTGAGACAAATCACAGCGCAGTTCCTCATCTCCCCAGAAACACTCATCCTCAGCCGCAGAAGGTCCAGCTTGTTGTCCAGAGAGCAGATGGTGGAGAGGAAAAAAGATGGAATCGTGGGTCGGTCAATGTTAGCCTTGAGCCTGGCTAGAACGCTGCCTCGCTTCCCCCTTTTCTGCCCCCTCTTGCCCTTTCGTCACACCGGTGTCCGGAGAAGTTGTAGTCTGCTCAGCGTAGCTCTGAAACTATTGTCCATAGTTGCTGCTTTTGTGGCAGAGCTGTTCTTAATCTTAAAAAGTTCGGTTTGGCTGTAACTCACACGCTTAAGGCACGTGAAGTCACTATCAGAACCGACGTAAAAATAACTAAAAGCTGGGTTTTCCCTGGGAGCGTGAGAAGCTGCTGCACTATAGCATGCGGCCATCTTGATAGTGAATAGCTGTAGCTATGATTAGGAAAAAACTTGACATTTATAAACTGAATTGCGGCTCAAACTTGGTTAAAACTAACAATCCCAATGCATTTAACTTTTAAATTTAAATTTAAATTTAAAAGAAAATTCCAGAAATTGCATCAGACCATGCAGCCTGGTGATAGCTAGCTTGTTGGTAAAACACAGTTCAGTAAAGGGTAGTTCTTTTCAGCCCTAAGCCATATATTTTTTTTAATTCTCTGCCATGATTCTCAAATATCATTAACCCCTTGACTGCCGTGAAGTATTAAACATTAATTATTTGTGGCTCACATGAAATGTGGGTTACATTTCCTCCTGCTACCTTAAATTCCCCCACACCTTAAATTCCTTGCCAACTTAAATTCACTACCTCCTTAGATTCCCTGACACTTTAAAATCCATTACCACCTTAAATTCTCTGCCACCTTGCAATGCTTACTTACAACCCGGATTCCAAAAAGTTGGGACACTAAACAAATTGTGAATAAAAACTGAATGCAATGATGTGGAGGTGCCAACATGTAATATTTTATTAAGAATAGAACACAAATCACAGATCAAAAGTTTATACTGAGAGAATGTATCATTTTAAGGGAAAAATATGTTTCAAAATTTCATGGCATCAACAAATCCCAAAAAAGTTGGGACAAGTAGCAATAAGTTAATGGAAAAAGGAAATTGAGCATATAACGAACAGCTGGAAGACCAATTAACACTAATTAGGTCAGTTGACAACATGATTGGGTATAAAAAGAGCTTCTCAGAGTGTCAGTGTCTCTCTGAAGCCAAGATGGTAGGAGGATCACCAATTCCACCATTGTTGCGCAGAAAGATAGTGCAGCAATACCAAGATGGTGTTACCCAGCGTAAAATAGCAACAACTTTTAAGTTATCATCATCGACCGTGCATGACATCATCAAAAGATTCAGAGAATCTGGAACAAACGCTGTGCGTAAGGGTCAAGGCCGTAAACTCTACTGGATGCTCGTGATCTCCGGGCCCTTAAACATCACTGCACCTCAAACAGGAATGCCACTGTCAAGGAAATAACAGAATGGGCTCAGGAATACTTCCAGAAAGCATCGTCAGTGAACACAATCCACCGTGCCATCCGCCGCTGCCAGCTGAAACTCTACAGTGCAAAAAGGAAGCCATTTCTAAGCAAGCTCCACAAGCTCAGACGTCTGCACTGGGCCAGGGTCTTTTAAAATAGAGTGTGGCAAAATGGAGGACTGTTCTGTGGTCAGATGAGTCACGATTTGAAGTTCCTTATGGAACACTGGGACGCCATGTCATCCGGACCAGAGAGGACAAGGATAACCCAAGTTGTTATCAACGCTCCGTTCAGAAGCCTGCATCACTGATGGTGTGGGGTTGCATGAGTGCTTGTGGCATGGGCAGCTTGCATGTCTGGAAAGGCACCATTAATGCAGAGAACTATGTTCAGGTTCTAGAACAACATATGCTCCCATCTAGACGTCATCTCTTTCAGGGAAGACCCTGCATTCTTCAACAAGATAATGCCAGACCACATTCTGCAGAAATCGCAACATCATGGCTACGTAGGAGAAGGATCCGGGTACTGAAATGGCCAGCCTGCAGTCCAGATCTTTCACCTATAGAGAACATTTGGCGCATTTGTGTTCTATTCTGAATAAAATATTAGATGTTGGCACCTCCACATCATTGCATTCAGTTTTTATTTACAATTTGTTTAGTGTCCCAACTTTTTTGGAATCTGGTTTGTAGATCCACTGCGTACTTAAATTCCCTGCTACCACCTTAAATTCCTTGCCACCCTAAATTCCTTGCCATCCTAAAATAAATGCTACCCTAAAATCCCTGTCACCTTAAATTCATTGCTAACTAAAATTCCCTGCCTCCTTAAATTCCCTGCCTCCTTAAATTCACTGACACCTTAAATTCACTGCCACCTTACATTCCCTGTCAACTTAAAGTCCTTGCAAACTTGAAGCTCTTGCTACCTTAAAATAAGTGATATCTTAAATTCTCTGCCATCTTAAATTTATTGCTATCTTACATTCCCCGCCACCTTAAATACCCTACCACCTTAAATTCACTGGCATCCTAAATTCACTGAACATGACCGTTTTGAGAGTATAATAATAAGAAGACAGAAGAACAACAAGATTATGAAGAACAGTAAGTAAACTGACTTTTCATGAATGAAAGTCATGATGTATCAAATGGTTCACTTCACTTCACAGTTTTTGATACACCTTTTTACACATCATAAGCACCAAACAACTGAAAACTACAACTGTCCCCCTTTTAAGAGTGGTGATCAAACTGACACAATTATTAAAGACTGGTTTGTGGAGAAGCTGGTTAATAAACAGGTAAATGATTGTCTAAATGACAACAATATTTTGTCCAGGGTATAACCAGACTTTGAACTAATTTTTGGCTGTGTTACAGCTGTTTTAAAAGTTTTAAATTATGTTAATTCTGTCTTGGATGCCAAGCAACATTGCACTACAGATTTTTTTGACCTGGACAAAGCCTTTGACTTGTTAATAACTTTAACCTTATAAACTGACTGGGAAAAAGAGTTTAGAAATCAGTTTAGAAGATCACAACATATAAAGTTAGAAAATGCCTCTCACTGTCATTTGAATACTAATATTATTCCACAGGGATCTGTAGGCCCAACTTTGTTCTCCATAACTGTTAATAATTAATTAATCCCCATTCTGCTGCTTCCATTCTTTTATATGCTGAAGACACTATCCTAAACACAACTGGTGCTTCCGTTAAAACTATGCTGTTAACACTCCGGGACAGATAATAAGCTTTTGATACGTATCAACAATAGTTTCTGGTAAAAAAAAAATATTTATCAAAAAATAAAGTTAAAAGCATTGTGCCAAATAATGTGCTATTAAATTATTAGCTCAATTTATTTTTTAATTTGTTAATTTGGTTTTGTTTCTTTTATTATGTCAATTTTGGCCAAGCAGAGCTTCATTTGGAATAGATCTTTAAAATGCATGACTTCCTTTGATTTTACTTGGTTCTTGCTTAGGACACAGGTGAAGATACCACAAAGTTAAAAAGACTAATCACCGGCATGGTTGTATATCATTTATTAACCATACTTTACATTTTTCATGGTGTACACTGTATCTGCTGTATTTTATGAAACTGGCAGTAAGTCTTTTGTATATTTATGCATGCTCCAAAATTTTAATCTACTATATATACTATGAAAGATTAATAAAGATACAGAATTATGACATTATTATAAGCAACACAAAGATAAATTCTAATTTCTACATCACTGTTCAAATGTAAGCAAATTTTACCAAGTTAAGACCTTTGTACTAAAGTATAAAATATTCTTCCAAAAATGACTGATTAAAAAAAGTCATTATAAGATCTAGAGTTTGTTAAGAGAATATTAAAATTATTGTGCACACCTGACTGTTTAAAGTAAAATTAATTAATAGTATTGTACAGCTTTTTATTATTTATCCAAATTACAGAAAACTCACCCGAGGATCTCCAGTTTACAGTGTGAATTCTTCAGTCCAGCAGAGAGCAGCTCCACTCCTGAATCCTGCAGGTCATTGTAACTAAGGTCCAGCTTTTTCAGGGAGGTGTGAGGAGATTGTAGAGCTGATGAAAGTTTTTCACATGACTGTGTGGTGATATTACAGCCTGTTAGTCTGTAAAGACAAGTGCATAGCGCATTTAAATAAGAATAAATTTCACTTGGTACACTCCATGTGTTACTTAATCTTTGCATCTATAAATGCTGTAAGTAAACTGTATGTATTTAATCTGAAACTTTATTTTCACACAAAGTTTTGTTACACAATGTTATTAGGCTTTCATCAGTAAATCAAACTTGAATGTAACATAGATACGCAAGTACAATTCAAACTTTAACAACCTCCCTTGAGAGTTTTCACCCCCAACACATAAGTGTGCCTTAACAGTGCTTTCCCCAAAAAAAAGAAAAGAAAAAAGTAATAATGATACACTTTCTGGAAACAAGAAGTGCTGACTTAATACATTTAAGGTATATCCTTAACTGTTTTGAAACACAGATTTAACTCCTACTGAAGTCTTTGGCACAAAAGAAGCAAGTGGCAAGAAGCGGCAGGCTGCTGTCACAGAGCTGCTCCACAGACAGAGTCAGGAGATCCTTTGTCCCGAAAGCCATGCGGCTCTACAGCTCTTCCCAGCGGGGCCAGAAGAGTGCAGAGGACAGATGAGGACTGAATTGCTTGTTAAATCAGAGGTTTATTAATCTGTACTATTACACTTCACTGTATATCCAGTAAATCTTCTTCAGCTTTCTCCAAGTTCTAAATGTCTTTGTAACATATTTCAAAAGACCAGGATGATGTGGTTTGGTTGGAAAAGTGACCATGACCACTTGTTAATTCACCACAAATTAGACAGTCATCCTGGAACAGCCTACAGTGGAAAGGTTTCTAAGCAATGAGTTACACAGTTAAATATCCATCACTAACCATGTTGGCACGCTGCAATAAAGAGTCAAAGCTAAATTCACTTTGGTTTAGATGACCATTTATCCTATGCCTTATTACAGTGATGGAATGTAAAGGTGCTCTTTAGAAGCTACATGTTCTTTTTATTCTGCTATTCATTTTATTTCACACACCCCTTTTAGAAAAATGACACTGAAACTAAAACTTTATTATTTTATCTCAATTTCTACTTTTAAGAATTAAATGAAGGGTATTTTAGATACCTGCATCCATTTCCCCATTAACTGATTATTTTATGCCCATCATGTGTCTACTGCAAACACATCAATTTTTGTTGTTCCTTTTTTTATTGTCTCATGTCATTTTTGGTTTGTGTTTTTCCCTACTGCTGACTATTTTATTCCTTCTTCCTCAAGTTGCTGTGCTGCTGGTCATCATTGTACATAAAAACTTGTTTTAAATTACTTAGCTAATAGGAGTAAGCAACATTGCACTGCAGTTCGATAGGAGGAGGTGAAGCGTTTGTGCTTAGAAGAAGAGTCATATACAATTATTTTTCAGTTTTTCTTTTTCTTGACATGTGCTAAGGAGGTTTTGTGCATGTACATAATCTGCAGAGTTCTAGAGCCCAAAGTACGTGACAGAGGGAAACTCTGCCTCCCACAGAAACCAGCCTGCCTGAAATGCCTTTTACAAGGAGACATTTATTCAAAACACAGTTCTTCATGTCCACCTTTAGGGGCAGAATTTGTAACAAGATATACTACCACTTTTAACCACTCCGGTGGATAATCAGTCAGAACAGAGTGGGCGAGCTGTCCAATCAAAGCATGCTGGGCTCATTGGGAGGCAGGGCTTAAAGTAACAGGACCTCTAATAGAGCATTTCCGATAGATAGTCAATAGAGATGTACAGTATGAGGAAAATACTGTGTTTGCAAAGAGAAGCATGTACATCTATTGTAGTAGAATGCAAACAAATGCATTTTATGAAACTGGCAGTCTTTTGTATATTTATGTATGCTCTAAAATTTAAACCTACTATACATACTAGGAAAGATTAACAAAGATACAGAATTATGACATTATTATAAATAACACAAAGATAAATTCAAATTTTTACATCACTGTTCATGTAAGCAAATTTTACCAAGTTAAGACCTTTGTACTAAAGTATGAAATATTCTTCCAAAAATGACTGACTAAAAAAATGTCATTATAAGCTCTATAGTTCGTTAAGAGAATATTAAAATGATTGTGCACATATTATAATGAACCTGACTGTTTAAAGTAAAATTAGTATTGTACAGCTATTTGTTATTTATCCAAATTACAGAAAACTCACCCGAGGATCTCCAGTTTACAGTGTGAATTCTTCAGTCCAACAGAGAGCAGCTCCACTCCTGAATCCTGCAGGTCATTGTAACTGAGGTCCAGCTCTTTCAGGGAGGTGTAAGGAGATTGTAGAGTTGATGGAAGTTTTTCACATGACTGTGTGGTGATATTACAGCCCCTTAATCTGTAAAGACATATTGCATAGCGCATTTAAATAAGAATAATTCTAATTAAATTGCACTTGGTACACTCCATGTGTTACCTAATCTTTGCATCTATAAATACTGTAAGTAAACTGTATGTATTTAACCTGAAACCTTATTTTCACACAAAGTTTTGTTACACAGTGTTATTAGGCTTTCATCAGTATTTCAAACTTGAATGTAACATAGATTCAACTATCAGTGGCAGGCTGCTGTCACAGAGCTGCTCCACAGACAGACTCAGGAGATCCTTTGTCCCAGAGAGGAGGACAGATGAGGACTGAACATCATGTTAAATCAGAGGTTTATTAATCTGTACTATTGCGCTTCACTGTATATCCAGTAAATCTAAATCTGGACACTCTGGACACTCTACTGTTTATCCTGCATATCTGCACTCCTGGACACTCTGGACACTCTACTGTATATCCTGTATACATGCACTCCCAGACACTCTGGGCACTTTACTTAATATACTATACATCTGAAATACTGGACACTCCACTTTACGTAAATACCATTATATTAGATTATATATAGATTTATATATGTAGATTTACTAGACATTCTGATGGCTTTCCAAGGACATAAGAGACAAAGCCTCTAGAATCTTGATTTTGTTTTATCATGTCATTTAGAGGAAGAGCGAGGAGAGGCAATAATTGACCATGTTGCTATTTAAGAATGATATATCGCACCAGCAATATGTAGTTAATATAGTTTAGCATTTTGCCAATGGATTATTGTTGTGATGTGTGCGGAACACTTCATGTATGTGAGCATCCAACAGCTGAACTTAAAAAATAACATTAATGAATCGTTCACAACATGATTGACAATAAGATGTGATTAATTAAAAAAACATCTGAATTACATTTGCAGTGCCATTCCCTTATTATAGACGCATTATCCATTAAAATATACCCAGATCATCTAATTTCTGCAGTGAGCCAGCTAGTGGCAAGAAGCATTTTCAAGCATCTTCATTAACATCCAGGCAAAAAGCAGATATTTCATCTTTTTAATCTTACTCTATTGAAACTGATGTATTTTAAATGCTGCTATTACATTTATGTTGATATTAAAACACAAACACAATCTAATAAAACTGAAAACATAAGTTATAATCATAACACATAATAACTTAAGTTATAATCATAAGGAATTATAATTATAACAACATAATAGAGTAATAGACTTTAACAAAGCGGGAGTATGGGTATTTGCTAATGCTAGTACATTGCTTAGTTGTTTTTTCACATGCACAAATTGACTAGCCAGATTCTGCCATAATACATCCATAGGCTGGCATATAAGCATAGCACAGCAAAAACACCTGTACCTGTGAAGTATTAGCTAAGTATTTTGAGCACACTGACTGGCAAATGTTTAGGGAGGCTGCAACATACAGCACCACCACAGACTTGGAGGAGTACACTTCATCTGTGACCAGCTACATCAGCAAGTGCATAGATAATATGACCGTCTCCAAGACCATCATCACATGCCCCAACCAGAAGCCGTGGATGACTGCAGAGGTGCGTGCTCTGCTGAAGGCTCGAGACTCCGTCTTCAAAGCAGGAGACAAGGCGGCCCTAAGGAAAGCAAGGGCCAAACTGTCCCGGGGCATCAGAGAGGCAAAGCGCGCACACGGCCAGAGCATCCACAGCCACTTCAGAGACAGCGGTGACACACGGCGCATGTGGCAGGGCATCCAGGCCATCATTAACTACAGGACTGCTCCACCTGCCTGTGACAGTGATGCCTCCCTTCCAGATGCGCTGAACCACTTCTACGCTCGGTTCGAGACACAGAACAGCATGACAGCAAGGAAGACCACCCCTCCTCCAGACGACCAGGTGCTGTGTCTTACAGCTGCTGACGTGAGGAAAACTCTATGCAGAGTTAACCCACGGAAAGCCGCTGGACCAGACAACATTCCTGGTAGAGTGCTCAAGGAATGTGCAGACCAGCTGACAGATGTCTTCACCGACATCTTCGACATCTCCCTGAGCAGTGCCACCGTCCCAACGTGTCTCAAGGCAACCACCATCATACCCGTGCTGAAGAAGTCTTCAGTGTCCTGCCTCAAGCACCACCACGCTGAGCACTGGGGCCCCACAGGGCTGTGTGCTCAGTCCTTTGTGCACCTTGCTGATTCATGACTGTGCAGCAATGCACAGCTCGAACCACATCATCAAGTTTGCAGATGATATGACTGTGGTGGGTCTCATCAGCAAGAACGATGAGTCAGCATACAGAGAGGAAGTGCAACGGTTAACAGACTGGTGTAGAACGATGTCAGTAAGACAAAGGAGATGGTGGTGGATTTTAGGAAAAACAGATCTCCACAAGCACCAGTCACCATCGATGGAGAGGAAGTGGAGGTAGTTGGTACTTACAAGTATCTTGGTGTGCAGTTTGACAACAAACTGGACTGGAGTTCTAACACCTCTGCAGTTTTCAAGAGAGGACAGAGCCGTCTGTACTTTCTGAGGAAACTGAGGTCTTTGGGGTGTGCACTAAACTCCTGTGGACGTTCTACCAGTCTGTTGTTGCTAGTGTCATATTCTATTCTGTTGTTTGCTGGGGCAACAGCATCAACAAAACTGCAATAAACAAACTGAACAAACTAGTCAAGAAGGCTGGGTCTGTTATAGGACTCAAACTGGACACTCTGGAGGTTGTGGCAGAAAAGAGGACTCTCAACAAACTCCTTGCAGTTATGGACAATGCCTCCCACCCCCTGCACTGTGCAGTGAAGAAACAGAGGAGCACGTTCAGCGGGAGGCTAAGACAGCCTCCCGCTGTGCCTCTTTAGCTGTGCTAAAGAGCGCCGTGTGAGATCCTTTCTCCCTACAACGATAAGACTCTACATCAAGTCTCCCTATAGCAGGAACACCACCGATCCTACTGTCTGAACTGTGTTGAGCTCCATCATACTGGTACACGCCCAGTTTTTAAACTCTACTGCACTGCTCTAATCTGGACTGTTATTTTACCTGACCTGTCAATCATCACTTTATATATAATCCTTCTACCTCACATCTCTAAGTGCAATATTACTTATGCTGCTCCGTTAATGTCTGTACATGCTTTTCTATCTATTATGTTGTAGGCAATGTCTTATACATGCACATTACATAGTATGTAGACAAATCTTCTTAATTCAGCTCTATTTATTTATTCTGATTAATGTATGTACATACTTCATAGAACACTTTTATATGCACATAGACTCTTCTGTTATTTTAATTTATGTCTTTTTGTGATTAGTAGCTCTTCTGTAACCTCTGCCCTTTTTATTGTAATAATGTATGTCTTACTTGTGCAATATGTACAGAACTGTGACACTGCAATTTCCTTCGGGATCAATAAAGTGTTATCTTATCTCTCTTATCTCTCTAGAACCAACAACCTGTCTCTGAACGTAGACAAGACCAAAGAGAAGGTTGTTGACTTCAGAAGGACAAGGCGTTACCACTCTCCACTACACATCGACGGCTCCACTGTGGAGATCGTCAGGAGTACCAAGTTCCTTGGAGTTCACCTGGCAGAGGATCTCACCTGGTCCCTCAACACCAGCACCATAACCAAGAAAGCCCAGCAGCGTCTCTACTTCCTGCGAAGGCTGAGGAAGGCACATCCCCCACCTCCCATCCTCACCACCTTCTACAGAGGAACCATCGAGAGCATCCTGAGCAGCTGCAGCACTGCCTGGTTTGGGAACTGCACCGCATCGGATCGCAAGTCCCTGCAGCGGGTAGTGAGGACGGCTGAGAAGATCATCGGTGTCTCTCTTCCCACCATCACGGACCGTTACACCAAACGCTGCATCCGCAAAGCAACCAGCATCGTGGATGACCACACACACCCCTCACACACACTCTTCACCACACACACCCCTCACACACACTCTTCACCCTCCTCCCGTCTGGAAAAAGGTACAGGAGCATCCGGGCTCTCACATCCAGACTGTGCAAAAACTTCCTTCCCCAAGCCATCAGACTCCTTAACACCCAGAGTCTGGTCTGAATAACTGCACACATTTCAGTGACTAGACTGAACACACACACACACACACACACACACACATAACACACACACACACACACATACACACACACACATAACACACACATACACGCACACATAACACACACACACGCACATGCACACACGCAGTCTCATCTTTTAAATCTTTTAAATCTGTCTACACATAAACTTAAGGAGTACAATGTTTATATTTATACCAAATATGCTGCTAAAAACAATGTTCGTCTTTAAAAAATGGACATAACCACACTTTACTGCTCCCCCTACCAGTGGGTCATCTGCACTGTCCCCTCCCTGTCTTTATTGTTTACTGTTTCGTGTATTGTAAATGGTCTCGCGTATTTATTGTTCTATGTAGCGCCTTGGTCCTGGAGGAACGTTGTTTCGTTCCACTGTGTACTGTACACCACTGTATATAGTTGAAATGACAATAAAAACTACTTTACTTGACTTGACATTAAGTCCCCAGAAATGACAGCAGTGCAAAGTGATATCATTAAATAAGCTTTATCTTATTAATTTGCTATTATTTGTTTATTTATTTTAGCTCAGCACAACATGTACAAATAAAAATACTCACATAGCTTTTCTGGATACTTTGATCACTGGCAGCAGCCTCAGAAGACATTCATCAGATGGATCATATTTCCTCAGATCAAACACATTCAGCTCATCTTCTGAATTCAGCAACACAAACACCACAGCTGACCACTGAGCAGGAGAGAGCTTAGCTTCAGTGAGACAACTGGAACCTCCTCTGTTCAGGTATGTTTGAACTTCCTGTACCAGAGAATGATCGTTCAGTTCATTCAGACAGTGGAACAGATTGCTAGATTTCTCTGGAGAGGGATTCTCCCTGATCTTCTCCTTGATGTACTGGACTGTACCCTCTTTGCTGTGAGAGCTGCTTCCTGTCAGGGTCAGTAGGCCTTGTAAAAGAGTCTGATTGGACTCCATTGAGAGACCCAGAAGGAAGCGGAGGAAAAGGTCCAGGTGTCCATTCTTACTCTGTAAGGCCTTGTCCACTGCAGACTTGAGGAATTCAAACATTTTTGGCTTTCTGGATAAACCAGAAAATCCAGTTTGCAGAACATTTCTGTTTTTGGAGACGAAGGAAATTAATGCATATAAAGCAGCCAGAAACTCCTGAACACTCAGGTGCACAAAGCTGAACACCTTCCCCAGGTGCAGCCCAAACTCCTCTCTGAAGATCTGGGTACAGACTCCTGAGTACACTGACACTTCTCTGACATCTATGCCACACCTTTTCAGGTCTTCCTCATAGAAGATCAGATTCCCTTTCTCCAGCTGTTGGAAAGCCAGTTTTCCTAGTGCTAGAATAATCTTTTTGGTCTGCTGAGGATCAGGGTTACATGCCCCATGGTACTTCTGGTCCTTGTGTTTGATCTGAAAGATCAGGAAGTGTGTGAACATCTGAGTCAGAGTCTTGGGGATCCCTCCACACTCAGCTCCACCCAACACTCTCTCTAGAACAGTGGCTGCAATCCAGCAGAAGACTGGGATGTGGCACATGATGTAGAGGCTTCTTGAGGACTTCATGTGGGAGATGATTCTTCCAGCGAGGTCCTGATTCCTGATTCTCTTCCTGAAGTACTCCTCTTTCTGAGAGTCACAGAACCCTCGTACCTCTGTTACCAGGTCAACACACTCAGGAGGGATCTGATTGGCTGCTGCTGGTCGAGTAGTTATCCAGAGGAGAGCAGAGGGAAGCAGGTTCCCCTTGATGAGGTTCGTCAGCAGCACATCCCCTGAGACTGACTGTGTTACATCAGATAAGCTTGGATTGTTCTGGAAATCCAGAGGAAGTCGACACTCATCTAGACCATCGAAGATGAACAGGACTTTGTAGCGATCATAGTCTCCTGGTTTTAATTCTTTAGTGTCTCTGAAGAACTGATGGAGAAGATCCAGCAGACTGAACTTCTTCTCCTTCATCAGATTCAGCTCTCTAAAAGGAAGTGGGAATATGAAGAGGACGTCCTGATTGGCTTTTCTCTCAGCCCAGTCCAGAATGAACTTCTGCACAGAGACTGTTTTTCCAATTCCAGCAACTCCTTTAGTCAGCACAGTTCTGATGGACTGGTCTTTAAAGAGGTCATTACATGTGATGGGTCTCTCCTGTGTTGCTGGCCTCCTGGATGCTGTCTCAATCTGTCTGACTTCATGTTCAGTATTGACCTCTCCACTCCATCCCTCTGTAATGTAAAGCTCTGTGTAGATCTCATTCAGAAGGGTGGAGGTTCCATGCTGTGAGGTTCTTTCATTAATTTTCTGGAATTTTTCTTTCAGTGTTGATTTCAGCTTTTGATGACTAGAAGGAGCCAGTTCTGATAAAAACAGGGAAACGACATGTTCAATATTAACTTGTAGTTTCAGAATTTACACAAATACTATAACACATTACAGTGACATCACACAACTCAAAATTAGGCCTATTAGTTCAGTGAAGGTTTTATTACATTATAATAATCATTTAAACTCTTAATATTAATATTCTGTATTAGTGATCACAAGACCACGATGTGTCTTACTGCTCTGTAGCGTGTTAGCGAGGTCAGTCTGGTTCATGGTCCTCAGGGCGGTCAGTGTGATCTTCAACATCCCCTCTCTGACACTCTGATCCTCCTCATCCTCCACCTCTCTCTTAGAGCATCCTGGGTAATCCAGACTCAGCAGCTTCACAAACATCTTCAGCTGTCTCTTCACCAGAGAGATGACTTTGTGCTCCAGCTCCTGATTCAGAATTTAAAACAGGGACCTGTTAGCAGTGGTATTTTATTTATTATTATTATTATTATTATTATTATTATTATTAATAATAATAATAATTATTATTATTATTATTATTATTATTATTAATAATAATAATAATAATAATAATAATAATAATAAATAAAATACCACTGCTAACAGGTCCCTGTTTTAAATTCTGAATCAGGAGCTGGAGCACAAAGTCATCTCTCTGGTGAAGAGACAGCTGAAGATGTTTGTGAAGCTGCTGAGTCTGGATTACCCAGGATGCTCTAAGAGAGAGGTGGAGGATGAGGAGGATCAGAGTGTCAGAGAGGGGATGTTGAAGATCACACTGACCGCCCTGAGGACCATGAACCAGACTGACCTCGCTAACACGCTACAGAGCAGTAAGACACATCGTGGTCTTGTGATCACTAATACAGAATATTAATATTAAGAGTTTAAATGATTATTATAATGTAATAAAACCTTCACTGAACTAACAGATCTAATTTTGTACAGTTGTGTGATGTCACTGTACAGTTATAGTGTTTGTGGAAATTCTGACACTACAAGTTAACATTGAACATGTTGTCATTTCCTTGTTTTTATCAGAACTGGCTCCTTCTAGCTATCAAAGGCTGAAATCAACACTGAAGAACAAATTCCAGAAAATTAATGAAGGAATCTCACAGCCTGGAACCTCCACCCTTCTGAATGAGATCTACACAGAGCTCTACATCACAGAGGGAGGGAGTGGAGAGGTCAATACTGAACATGAGGTCAGACAGATTGAGACAGCATCCAGGAGGCCAGCAACACAGGAGAGACCCATCACATGTAATGACCTCTTTAAAGATCAGTCCATCAGAACTGTGCTGACTAAAGGAGTTGCTGGAATTGGAAAAACAGTCTCTGTGCAGAAGTTCATTCTGGACTGGGCTGAGGGAAAAGCCAATCAGGACGTCCTCTTCATATTCCCACTTCCTTTTAGAGAGCTGAATCTGATGAAGGAGAAGAAGTTCAGTCTGCTGGATCTTCTCCATCAGTTCTTCAGAGACACTAAAGAATTAAAACCAGGAGACTATGATCGCTACAAAGTCCTGTTCATCTTCGATGGTCTAGATGAGTGTCGACTTCCTCTGGATTTCCAGAACAATCCAAGCTTATCTGATGTAACACAGTCAGTCTCAGGGGATGTGCTGCTGACGAACCTCATCAAGGGGAACCTGCTTCCCTCTGCTCTCCTCTGGATAACTACTCGACCAGCAGCAGCCAATCAGATCCCTCCTGAGTGTGTTGACCTGGTAACAGAGGTACGAGGGTTCTGTGACTCTCAGAAAGAGGAGTACTTCAGGAAGAGAATCAGGAATCAGGAACTCGCTGGAAGAATCATCTCCCACATGAAGTCCTCAAGAAGCCTCTACATCATGTGCCACATCCCAGTCTTCTGCTGGATTGCAGCCACTGTTCTAGAGAGAGTGTTGGGTGGAGCTGAGTGTGGAGGGATCCCCAAGACTCTGACTCAGATGTTCACACACTTCCTGATCTTTCAGATCAAACACAAGGACCAGAAGTACCATGGGGCATGTAACCCTGATCCTCAGCAGACCAAAAAGATTATTCTAGCACTAGGAAAACTGGCTTTCCAACAGCTGGAGAAAGGGAATCTGATCTTCTATGAGGAAGACCTGAAAAGGTGTGGCATAGATGTCAGAGAAGTGTCAGTGTACTCAGGAGTCTGTACCCAGATCTTCAGAGAGGAGTTTGGGCTGCACCTGGGGAAGGTGTTCAGCTTTGTGCACCTGAGTGTTCAGGAGTTTCTGGCTGCTTTATATGCATTAATTTCCTTCGTCTCCAAAAACAGAAATGTTCTGCAAACTGGATTTTCTGGTTTATCCAGAAAGCCAAAAATGTTTGAATTCCTCAAGTCTGCAGTGGACAAGGCCTTACAGAGTAGAATGGACACCTGGACCCTTTTCCTCCGCTTTCTTTCTGGGTCTCTCAATGGAGTCCAATCAGACTCTTTTACAAGGCCTACTGACCCTGACAGGAAGCAGCTCTCACAGCAAAGAGGGTACAGTCCAGTACATCAAGGAGAAGATCAGGGAGAATCCCTCTCCAGAGAAATCTAGCAATCTGTTCCACTGTCTGAATGAACTGAACGATCATTCTCTGGTACAGGAAGTTCAAACATACCTGAACAGAGGAGGTTCCAGTTGTCTCACTGAAGCTAAGCTCTCTCCTGCTCAGTGGTCAGCTGTGGTGTTTGTGTTGCTGAATTCAGAAGATGAGCTGAATGTGTTTGATCTGAGGAAATATGATCCATCTGATGAATGTCTTCTGAGGCTGCTGCCAGTGATCAAAGTATCCAGAAAAGCTATGTGAGTATTTTTATTTGTACATGTTGTGCTGAGCTAAAATAAATAAACAAATAATAGCAAATTAATAAGATAAAGCTTATTTAATGATATCACTTTGCACTGCTGTCATTTCTGGTGACTTAATGTCAAGTCAAGTAAAGTAGTTTTTATTGTCATTTCAACTATATACAGTGGTGTACAGTACACAGTGGAACGAAACAACGTTCCTCCAGGACCAAGGCGCTACATAGAACAATAAATACGCGAGACCATTTACAATACACGAAACAGTAAACAATAAAGACAGGGAGGGGACAGTGCAGATGACCCACTGGTAGGGGGAGCAGTAAAGTGTGGTTATGTCCATTTTTTAAAGACGAACATTGTTTTTAGCAGCATATTTGGTATAAATATAAACATTGTACTCCTTAAGTTTATGTGTAGACAGATTTAAAAGATTTAAAAGATGAGACTGCGTGTGTGCATGTGCGGTGTGTGTGTTATGTGTGCGTGTATGTGTGTGTTATGTGTGTGTGTGTGTGTTATGTGTGTGTGTGTATGAGTGTGTGTGTGTGTTATGTGTGTGTGTGTGTGTGTGTGTGTGTGTGTGTGTTCAGTCTAGTCACTGAAATGTGTGCAGTTATTCAGACCAGACTCTGGTTGTTAAGGAGTCTGATGGCTTGGGGAAGGAAGCTTTTGCACAGTCTGGATGTGAGAGCCCGGATGCTCCTGTACCTTTTTCCAGACGGGAGGAGGGTGAAGAGTGTGTGTGAGGGGTGTGTGTGGTGAAGAGTGTGTGTGAGGGGTGTGTGTGGTCATCCACGATGCTGGTTGTTTTGCGGATGCAGCGTTTGGTGTAACGGTCCGTGATGGTGGGAAGAGAGACACCGATGATCTTCTCAGCCGTCCTCACTACCTGCTGCAGGGACTTGTGATCCGATGCGGTGCAGTTCCCGAACCAGGCAGTGATGCAGCTGCTCAGGATGCTCTCGATTGTTCCTCTGTAGAAGGTGGTGAGGATGGAAGGTGGGAGGTGGGCCTTCCTTAGCCTTCGCAGGAAGTAGAGACGCTGCTGGGCTTTCTGGGTTATGGTGCTGGTGTTGAGGGACCAGGTGAGATCCTCTGCCAGGTGAACTCCAAGGAACTTGGTACTCCTGACGATCTCCACAGTGGAGCCGTCGATGTGTAGTGGAGAGTGGTAACGCCTTGTCCTTCTGAAGTCAACAACCTTCTCTTTGGTCTTGTCTACGTTCAGAGACAGGTTGTTGGTTCTAGAGAGATAAGAGAGATAAGATAACACTTTATTGATCCCGAAGGAAATTGCAGTGTCACAGTTCTGTACATATTGCACAAGTAAGACATACATTATTCCAATAAAAAGGGCAGAGGTTACAGAAGAGCTACTAATCACAAAAAGACATAAATTAAAATAACAGAAGAGTCTATGTGCATATAAAAGTGTTCTATGAAGTATGTACATACATTAATCAGAATAAATAAATAGAGCTGAATTAAGAAGATTTGTCTACATACTATGTAATGTGCATGTATAAGACATTGCCTACAACATAATAGATAGAAAAGCATGTACAGACATTAACGGAGCAGCATCAGTAATATTGCACTTAGAGATGTGAGGTAGTAAGGATTATATATAAAGTGATGATTGGCAGGTCAGGTAAAATAACAGTCCAGATTAGAGCAGTACAGTCCAGATTAGAGCAGTGCAGTAGAGTTTAAAAACTGGGCGTGTACCAGTATGATGGAGCTCAACACAGTTCAGTAGGAGATCGGTGGTGTTCCTGCTATAGGGAGACTCGTTGTAGAGTCTTATCGCGGTAGGGAGAAAGGATCTCACACGGCGCTCTTTAGCACAGCACAGCTGTCTTAGCCTCCCGCTGAACGTGCTCCTCTGTTTCTCCACTGCACAGTGCAGGGGGTGGGAGGCATTGTCCATCACTGCAAGGAGTTTGTTGAGAGTCAGCTTTTCTGCCACAACCTCCAGAGTGTCCAGTTTGAGTCCTATAACAGACCCAGCCTTCTTGACCAGTTTGTTCAGTTTGTTTATTGCAGTTTTGTTGATGCTGTTGCCCCAGCAAACAACAGAGTAGAATATGGCACTAGCAACAACAGACTGGTAGAACGTCCACAGGAGTTTAGTGCACACCCCAAAGGACCTCAGTTTCCTCAGAAAGTACAGACGGCTCTGTCCTCTCTTGAAAACTGCAGAAGTGTTTGAACTCCAGTTCAGTTTGTTGTCCAAGTGCACACCAAGGTACTTGTAAGTACCAACTACCTCCACTTCCTCTCCATCGATGGTGACTGGTGCTTGTGGAGATCTGTTTCTCCTAAAATCCACCACCATCTCCTTTGTCTTACTGACATTGTTCTACACCAGTCTGTTAACCGTTGCACTTCCTCTCTGTATGCTGACTCATCGTTCTTGCTGATGAGACCCACCACAGTCATATCATCTGCAAACTTGATGATGTGGTTCGAGCTGTGCATTGCTGTACAGTCATGAATCAGCAAGGTGCACAAAGGACTGAGCACACAGCCCTGTGGGGCCCCAGTGCTCAGCGTGGTGGTGCTTGAGGCAGGACACTGAAGACTTCTTCAGCACGGGTATGATGGTGGTTGCCTTGAGACACGTTGGGACGGTGGCACTGCTCAGGGAGATGCCGAAGATGTCGGTGAAGACATCTGTCAGCTGGTCTGCACATTCCTTGAGCACTCTACCAGGAATGTTGTCTGGTCCAGCGGCTTTCCGTGGGTTAACTCTGCGTAGAGTTTTCCTCACGTCAGCTTCTGTAAGGCACAACACCTGGTCGTCGGGAGGAGGGGTGGTCTTCCTTGCTGTCATGCTGTTCTGTGTCTCGAACCGAGCGTAGAAGTGGTTCAGCGCATCTGGAAGGGAGGCATCACTGTCACAGGCAGGTGGTGCAGTCCTGTAGTTAGTGATGGCCTGGATGCCCTGCCACATGCGCCGTGTGTCACCGCTGTCTCTGAAGTGGCTGTGGACGCTCTGGCCGTGTGCGCGCTTTGCCTCTCTGATGCCCCGGGACAATTTGGCCCTTGCTTTCCTTAGGGCCGCCTTGTTTCCTGCTTTGAAAGACGGAGTCTCGAGGCCTTCAGCAGAGCACGCACCTCTGCAGTCATCCACGGCTTCTGGTTGGGGCATGTGATGATGGTCCTTGGAGACGGTCACATTATCTATGCACTTGCTGATGTAGCCTGGTCACAGATGAAGTGTACTCCTCCAAGTCTGGTGGTGGTGCTGTATGTTGCAGCCTCCCTAAACATTGCCAGTCAGTGTGCTCAAAATACTTAGCTAATACTTTCACAGGTACAGGTGTTTTTTTGCTGTGCTATGCTTATATGCCAGCCTATGGATGTATTAATGGCAGAATCTGGGCTAGTCAATTTGTGCATGTGAAAAAACAAACTAAGCAATGTAATAGCATTAGCAAATACCCATACTCCGGCTTTGTTAAAGTCTATTACTTCTATTATGTTGTTATAATTAAAATTCCGTATGATTATAACTTAAGTTATTAATGTGTTATGATTATAACTTATGTTTCACAGTTTTATTAGATTGTGTTTGTGTTTTAAAATATCAAACATAAATGTAATAGCAGCATTTAAAATACATCAGTTTTTCAAATAGAGTAAGAATTAAAAAGATGAAATATCTGCTTTTTGCCTGGACTGTTTAATGAAGATGCTTGAAAATGCTTCTTGCCACTAGCTGGCTCAACTGCAGAAATTAGATTATCTGGGTATATTTTAATGGATAATGCGTCTATAATAAGTGAATGGCACTGCAAATGTAATTCAGATTTTTTTTAATTAATCACATCTTATTGTCAATCATGTTGTGAACGATTCATTAATGTTATTTTTTAAGTTCAGCTGTTGGATGCTCACATACATGAAGTGTTCCGCACACATCACAACAATAATCCATTGGCAAAAATGGCTAAACTATATTAACTACATATTGCTGGTTGGCGATATATCATTCTTAAAATAGCAAGACCATGGTCAATTATTGCCTCTCCTCGCTCTTCCTCTAAATGACAATGATAAAACAAAATCAAGATTCTAGAGGCTTTTGTCTCTTATGTCCTTGGAAAGCCATCAGAATGTCTAGTAAATCTACATATATAGAAATCTATATATAATCTAATATAATGGTATTTTACGTAAAAGTGGAGTGTCCAGTATTTCAGATGTATAGTATATTCAGTAAAGTTGCCCAGAGTGTCTGGGAGTGCATGTATACAGGATATACAGTAGAGTGTCCCAGAGTGTCCAGGAGTGCAGATATGCAGGATAAACAGTAGAGTGTCCAGAGTGTCCAATTTAGATTTACTGGATATACAGTGAAGCGCAATAGTACAGATGAATAAACCTCTGATTTAACATGATGTTCAGTCCTCATCTGTCCTCCTCTCTGGGACAAAGGGATTTTTCCCCTTTTCCTCCTGAGTCTGGTCTGTGGAGCAGCTCTGTGACAGCAGCCTGCCACTGATAGTTGAATCTATGTTACATTCAAGTTTGAAATACTGATGAAAGCCTAATAACACTGTGTAACAAAACTTTGTGTGAAATAAGGTTTTCAGGTTAAATACATACAGGTTTACTTACAGTATTTATAGATGCAAGATGAGGTAACCACTGGAGTGTACCAAGGTGCAATTTAATTAGAATTATTCTTTATTTAAATGCGCTAATGCAATATGTCTTTACAGATTAAGGGGCTGTAATATCACCACACAGTCATGTGAAAAACTTCCATCAACTCTACAATCCTCCTTACACCTCCCTGAAAGAGCTGGACCTCAGTTACAATGACCTGCAGGATTTCAGGAGTGGAGCTGCTCTCTGTTGGACTGAAGATTCACACTGTAACTGGAGATCCTTGGGTGAGTTTTTCTGTAATTTGGATAAATAACAAAATAGCTGTACAAATACTAATTTTACTTTAAACAGTCAGGGTTCATTATAATATGTGCACAATCATTTTATATATTCTCTCTAACGAAACTATAGAGCTTATAATGACATTTTTTTTTTTTTTTTTAGTTCAGTCATTTTTGGAAGAATATTTCATACTATTAGTACAAAGGTCTTAACTTGGTCAAAATTTGCTTACATGAACAGTGATGTAAAAATTTGCAATTATCTTTAGTGTTATTTATAATAATGTCATAATTCTGTATCTTTGTTAATCTTTCCTAGTACTTTTATAGTAGGTTTAAATTTTAGAGCATACATAAATATACAAAAGACTGCCAGTTTCATAAAAATGCATTTGTTTGCATTCTACTACAATAGATGTACATGCTTCTCTTTGCAAACACAGTATTTTCCTCATACTGTACATCTCTATTGACTATCTATCGGGAAATGCTCTATTAGAGGTCCTGTGACTTTAAGCCCTCGCCTCCCAATGAGCCCAGCATGCGCTTTGATTGGACAGCTCGCCCACTCTGTTCTGACTGATTATCCACCGGAGTGGTTAAAGTGGTAGTATATCTTGTTACAAATTCTGCCCCTAAAGTGGACATGAAGAACTGTGTTTTGAAATAAATGTCTCCTTGTAAAAGGCATTTCAGGCAGGCTGGTTTCTGTGGGAGGCAGAGTTTCCCTCTGTCCACGTACTTTGGGCTCTAGAACTTTGCAGATTATTGTACATGCACAAACCTCCTTAGCACATGTCAAGAAAAAGAAAAATCTGTAAAAATAATTGTATATGACTCTTCTTCTAAGCACAAACCGCTTCACCTCCTCCTATTCGAACTGCAGTGCAATGTTGCTTACTCCTATTAGCTAAGTAATTTAAAACAAGTTTTATGTACAATGATGACCAGCAGCACAGCAACTTGAGGAAGAAAGAATAAAATAGTCAGCAGTAGGAAAAAACACAAACCAAAAATGACATGAGACAATAAAAAAAGGAACAACAAAAATGTGATTGTGTTTGGCAGTAGACACATGATGGGCATAAAATAATCAGTGTAATGGGGAAATGGATGACAGGTATCTAAAATACCCTTCATTTAATTCTTAAACAGTATAAATTGAGATAAAAATTAAAGTTTTAGTTTCAGTGTCATTTTTTCTAAAAGGGTGCTGTGTGAAATAAAATGAATAGCAGAATAAAAAAGAACATGTAGCTTCTTAAAGAGCACCTTTACATTCCATCACTGTAATAAGGCATAGGAAATGGTCATCTAAACCAAGTGAATTTAGCTTTGACTCTTTATTGCAGCGTGCCAACAGGTTAGTGATGGATATTTAACTGTGTAACTCATTGCTTAGAAAACCTTTCCACTGTAAGGCTGTTCCAGGATGACTGTCTAAATTTGTGGTGAATTAACAAGTGGTCATGGTCACTTTTCCAACCAAACCACATCATCCTGGTCCGTCTTTTGAAATATGTTACAAAGACATTTAGAACTTGGAGAGAAAGCTGAAGAAGAATTACTGGATATTACAGTGAAGTGTAATAGTACAGATTAATAAACCTCTGATTTAACAAGCCAATTCAGTCCTCATCTGTCCCTCTGCACTCTTCTGGCCCCGCTGGGAAGAGCTGTAGAGCCGCATGGCTCTCGGGACAAAAGGATCTCCTGAGTCTGTCTGTGGAGCAGCTCTGTGACAGCAGCAGCCGCCGCTTCTTGCACTTGCTTTTTTTTGTGCCAAAGACTTCAGTAGGAGTTCAATCTGTGTTTTCAAAACAGTTAAGGATATACCTTAAATGTAATTAAGTCAGCAACTTCTTGTTTCCAGAAGTGTATCATTATTACTTTTTTCTTTTCTTTTTTTTGGGGAAAGCACTGTTAAGGCACACTTATGTGTTGGGGTGAAAAATCTCAAGGGAGGGTTGTTAAAGTTTGAATTGTACTTGCGTATCTATGTTACATTCAAGTTTGATTTTACTGATGAAAGCCTAATAACATTGTGTAACAAAACTTTTGTGTGAAAGATAAAGTTTTCAGATTAAATACATACAGTTTTACTTACAGCATTTATAGATGCAAAGATTAAGTAACACATGGAGTGTACCAAGTGAAATTTATTCTTATTTAAATGCGCTATGCACTTGTCTTTACAGACTAACAGGCTGTAATATCACCACACAGTCATGTGAAAAACTTTCATCAGCTCTACAATCTCCTCACACCTCCCTGAAAAAGCTAGGACTAGACCTCAGTTACAATGACCTGCAGGATTCAGGAGTGGAGCTGCTCTCTGCTGGACTGAAGAATTCACACTGTAAAACTGGAGATCCTCGAGGTGAGTTTTTCTGTAATATTTGGATAAATAATAAAAAGCTGTACAATACTATTAATTGTTAATTTTACTTTTAAAACAGTCAGGTGGTGCACAATAATTTTTAATATTCTCTTAACAAAACTCTAGATCTTATAATGACTTTTTTTAATCAGTCATTTTTGGAAAGAATATTTTATACTTTAGTACAAAGGTCTTAACTTGGTAAAATTTGCTTACAATTGAACAGTGATGTAGAAATTAGAATTTAGTCTTTGTGTGTGCTTATATAATAATGTCATAATTCTGTATCTTTATTAATCTTTCCTAGTATATATAGTAGATTTAAATTTTGGAGCATGCATAAATATACAAAAGACTTACTGCCAGTTTCATAAATACAGCAGATACAGTGTACACCAATGAAAAATGTTAAAGTATGGTTAATAAACTTGATATACAACCATGCCGGTGATTAGTCTTTTTAACACTGTGGTATCTTCACCTGTGTCCTAAGCAAGAAAACCAAGTAAAAATCAAAGGAAGTCATGCATTTTAAAGATCTATTCAAATGAAGCTCTGCCTTGGCCAAAATTGACATAATAAAAAGAAACAAAACCAATTAACAAATTAAAAATAAATTGAGCTAATAATTTAATAGCACATTATTTGGCACAATGCTTTTAACTTATTTTTTGATAAATATTTTTTTTTTACCAGAAACTATTGTTTGATACGTATCAAAAGCTTATTATCTGTCCCGGAGTGTTAACAGCATAGTTTTTTTAACGGAAGCATCGCCAGTTGTGTTTAGGATAGTGTGTATTCAGCATATAAAAGGAATGGAAGCAGGCAGAATGGGGATTAATTTAATTATTAACAGTTATGGAGAACAAAGTTGGGCTACAGATCCCTGTGGATAATATTAGTATTCAAATGACAGTGAGAGGCATTTTCTAACTTTATATGTGTTGTGATCTTCTAAACTGATTTCTAAACTCTTTTTTCCCAGTCAGTTTATAAGGTTAAAGTTCTTAAACAAGTCAAAGGCTTTGTCCCAGGTCAAAAAAATCTGTAGTGCAATGTTTTGCTTGCATCCAAGGACAGAATTAACATAAATTTAAAACTTTTTTAAAACAGCTGTAACACAGCCAAAATTAGTTCAAAGTCTGGGGTTATACCCTGGACAAAAATATTGTTTGTCATTTAGACAATCATTTAACCTGTTTTAATTTAACCCAGCTTCTCCACAAACCAGTCCTTAATAATTGTGTCAGTTTGTATCACCACTCTTAAAAGGGGGACAGTTTGTAGTTTTTCAGTTGTTTTGGTGCTTATGATGTGGTAAAAAGGTGTAATCAAAAACTGTGAAGTGAAGTGAACCATTTGATACATCATGACTTTCATTCATGAAAAGTCAGTTTACTTACTGTTCTTCATAATCTTGTTGTTCTTCTGTCTTCTTATTATTATACTCTCAAAACGGTCATGTTCAGTGAATTTAGGATGCCATTGAATTTAAGGTGGTAGGGTATTTAAGGTGGCGGGGAATGTAAGGATAGCAATAAATTTAAGATGGCAGAGAATTTTAAGATATCACTTATTTTAAGGTAGCAAGAGCTTCAAGTTGCAAGGGACTTTAAGTTGACAGTAGGAATGTAAGGTGGCAGTGAATTTAAGCGGTATGGGGTCAGTGAATTTAAGGAGGCAGGGAATTTAAGGAGGCAGGGAATTTTTTTTTTTTTTTTTATAGTTAGCAATGAATTTAAGGTGACAGGGATTTTAGGGTAGCAATTTATTTTAGGATGGCAAGGAATTTAGGGTGGCAAGGAATTTAAGGTGGTAGCAGGGAATTTTTAAGTAACGCAGTGGATCTACAAACCAGATTC
>JAMWET010006066.1:0-37345 GCA_024036415.1 Prochilodus magdalenae
GCCAGTAAGTCGGGTGGCCACTTAATGGAGCACGGGGGTGAGGGTGATGGGGGCTGCCCGAGCAGAAGGGACCTGGCTTCCAGAATGTTCCCCAGCATAGGGGACCCAAGTACTTCCTCATGGGAAGTTTGATGGTTCTTCTGAAATATCCAAACTGTCCTGCAAGGGTTACACGGTTTGAAACTGACAGGAAAGGCCGCGGGTGGAGATACTGAACGGCTCTAGGGGGGGACGTCGGGTGTATGCACCTGCAATTGAACAGGTGAATTGACCGGAGTGGATGTTTCAAATGCTTTGTGCCGCAGTGATTGGCTGGGATAGTGAGGCTCCCAACAACCCTGACCCACACACCAACACTTTTCGACCACGTGGTAAAGAAGTCATAACTTGTGTATCGAAAGGTCTTATTTGTCCCTGTCAGGGACAGATACTGGCATCCATCTGCCGACTGTTTGAGGGGATGAACTGCATAAAATGATGCTGGGGAAATGGGCTTACTGAAATGCCAGGAGCAATTCCCCAGCTCCATCTGATTCAAATACGAATTTTCACACGTTATTCGTAGACATTTGATACCCAGCACTGGCGCCGACTCTTACTTGGTCATTGTTTTTACAATGCACTAAATAGCAAATGGTATTACCTTTGGGGTTTTTGCTGCTACTTTTTTTGGATTTAACAACAATATTATGTATGTCTCCAGAGATTATCACTTGTGTGTAGGATGCACACTAGACCACCGAATCCCAAATTGCCCATGCGCTTTCTCCTTTATCTATTAATATTTATCTATCTGATTGCTCTTTGGTTTATAACACTAGGCAACCGAAGCCATGACTGTATATCAACACCCGGCATCTTCAACTTTCATGCATTGATAAATTCAGATGTAGATAAGCGTTCAGTTGGGCTCTTAATCCAGAAACAATTTTGTTGGATATAAAGGTTTTTCTAACTTTGTTGTATTTTCTAGTTTCTGGTTGTTTGCATTTTCATTGGGGGGGGGGGGGGAGATGGGGATTACAGTATCCAGTAAACGATTTTTAGACAATTTCCCCTTGAATTGCAAAATAACATTATCAATGTTAGCATGGACATAAAACATTCAACATGTTTAATTACATTTTCATACAGATAATTTTAAGTGAATTTTATGTGATTTAATATAGCAGACATTTTTGTGCACTTTGATAGCACTAAACTGCAGGGTTTGTCTATTGACAGATAAGCCTGTAATGTTGGGCTGAACTGCATAAAGATAATACTGGGAGAATGGCTTACTGAAGCTTTGAATCAATGAACCGAATGATTCAAAAACGATTCATTGTTTTGTAGCATTCAACATCGTATACTGGTGACCACCTAATTTTGCAATGACTTTCTGGAACCAACTCTGGTATGAGCTTACATTTTCAATCAAGCTGTGTAGGACTATGATTTACAAGCAATTTCACACAGTTCTACCAAGGAGCCCTTAGTCCTGACCATTTTTAATAATTACTTTAATGATTGTTTATAGATGCATAGGATCACCAAGGCCTACCCCCCAATCTGAAAACGCACAGACTACTGCCTGCTTGGACCACATAAACTTTTTTTTTAGCAGAAACTCGCTAGACTAGACATTGACACAAATACTAGATCAAATAAAGTTAGCTGGTTAACTTTATAATGATCAGCTGAATGTACAACGCATGGACCTTTCCTGCTATGAAAAATGGCTTTACAGCACATTACTGACCACCAGAATTTACATTCAGAGACGATTGTTTTGTGAAATTTGCCAGGTGCAAATTATAACACCCTCCTTTAGGAAGTCTAAGATGTGACTCAACTCCTCAAGGAATGAAGGGGCGGGACAGGGGGGGAAGAGGAAGAAGAAAGGGAAAGAAAGAAGCGGTCAGTGAGACTCGTACCCGAACGGCATGGGCCGACCCTCCGGTCCACATGACTATGGTTCCTCACCCCAGTCCGGCACTAGGTACATGCCTCTTTACACAGCAACAGGTGAGGAATCTGCTAACTTTGAATAATGATGGCTTTTGTAAAGTTATATGCTGTCATGATATTATCATCATTACATAATTGAATGATGGGGCATATCTCCTCCTTCAGGTTTCTACCCGCTGTTGCTGTACAGCAGGGGTGCAAACATACCGGCCCGGCCCGCGGGCCAGATACGGCCCGGTAAACTGTCAATCCGGCACCGCGAAATGAGTGCATGTATCGCTTTTTAATATAAAATAATGCTGCCACTTTAAATATTCATCTGGTAAGTTGATGACATTGCGCAGCATCCGCCATACCGTTCCCAGTCGTGTGGGTCTAGAGATACAGCAATAAGGCCCATCCTTGATTAACATCACATGCACGACCGAATGTGAAAACTTGAATCATTCACATGTGCACACATACAGAGCCTACCCACCAAGTTTTCATTCCTGTGGGTTGATTCTTTCTGTGTGCAACTATTGTACAATTATTCTTTTGACGATTGTGCTAATATTTCATCGTCACATCCCAGACTAACGCCACTATTATTTGGCACGAAATATAAGATTTATATTAGGTATCCATATTTTAGAAACCATGTGTGATACTAACATCAGAGCAGAAGCTTTGAGAGGTTTCTTTTACAACTGGCTCGGTGGCAGGTAGTGTTGCACATGGACCAGGTTTGCCCAAAGAACTTTCCTGGCTAGCTGCCTTAAGTCTCTTTGCCTGTCACAACTCACTTTTGTCACATGATACTGTCAGTTTAGCCTCTCATTTCTTTTTGAATGTTTCGTTCTGTCATTTTGGCCAACACGTACATGTACAGATTGCAGCCAGCTAATGCCGCGTATTTTAAGGTGGTATGGAATACGAGAAGGTTGGCGATAGATGCACTGCCATTTCAGCTTTGTGCTCTCGTAAATTCGACCTTATGGTACCATTCTGCCCGTTAGACGACATATTCCCGCGGTGAGACTCTAAGTTTTTCAATATCTGTCTCAAATGTCTTCAAACTAATCAAACTTAAATAAATCAATCTTTATTTCATATCTACATTGCTTATAATGAAATGATAGTTAATAGATATCAACTTACAAAATTGGCCATCATAAGAAAGAAACGTAAGCTTCTGAAATTTTCATTTTTTTAAGTTTTTTTTCCTTTTTTTGTAGAAAAAAAAAAATTGTACTAGATAGCTAAGCTCAGTCACTATTAATATAGCCGAGACAAGTGACATACAGGTTTCGCATTATGCACATTACTTGTGTTAGGTGTAAGCTAATTATATACTCACCATGTGTAAATAATTACAAGTTAGCGTTTTTATCCAATACACGCTAGTGCGCACTCAGGTGTGTGTGATATGTGTGTATATAATATAACATGGCAGTCAATAGTTTTATATACTCTAACTTCTCTAGTGTACAATAGACTTAGAGTATAGAGTAGAGGAGGTACCTGAGTCGTTATATAGATATATATATAGATAATATTGTGCTATTGTTTTTTTAATGCTACTAGCACCAGAAATGTGTCTTTTAATCATGTGGCTAAAAGTTACTCTCTATCCATTAAATCTATGCAGCTTGAGCAGCGTGTCTTAACTATTTAACGTTTTATAATGTATATGACTATAAACATTGACTGATCTTATATTATGAGCCCTTTTATGATAGGTATATAAATCGATTAATAGCCTTTCAGTACAATTCATTATAAAAATCAGTATACTAAGTACTCCACTCGCTATAGGCTCTATACTCTCGTCCTTCTACTTTTTTTCCTTAACCCGTACCGTACTGGTTATTCCTAATAGAAACGTCTATCTGCTGACAAACGCATTATCGTTTGTGGCTTAGGTGAGGCTGTTATACCAATTAAGAGTCAAATTGTTCTTTTGCTTCGCTTTGTGGTAACTGGGTAGACCACACAGTGACACCTATCTGCACATACAGCACAGCTTCAGCCTCCACACATGTGAGCAATAAGCACAGGTAAAGTCCGGGTGGATATTTCTCACTTTTATCAAATCACACTTTGCGAGTTCCCCAATAACTCTTCTCTCTCTGGGGCGCCAACATTTCCCTAACTCCAAAGCTGCGACTAGCACGTTCGTGTCCGTGACTGGCCCTTGTTTCTTCTTTAGCATTGTCTTTGTGTTGCTAATTGCTGTTCCTAACGATCCCCTAGGGTGGTGCTATTCCTTCTGAGGCACCAATTGTGAGCATCTGAAAGTACCCTCAAACTACCATACTTTACCAACCCGTGCAGCACTAGAATAGCACAAGCCAACCTCTACAAAGCTTTTACCTACAGTTCCAATTTTTTACAAGACTGACCTGCGGCCCTGCCCATTTTAATGCCTTTCCTTGCCTTTAACAACTAAAGTCACTTTAACTCAGTTAATGCGGGCTGTTGTTTAATGAGTTGATTAGTCTGGATTAGTTGCACTATGTGCAAGGGAACACTAAACTGGCAGCTAGGCAGTGGACCTCCATGATAAGAGTTTAAAAATGCTGGTGCTCTGTTATATATATCAGGTGTTTCCTTGTATAGACCGTACACAGTGCCTATTTTTAGTCTTCACCTGACACATTTGTTTAGGAATCAAGATAGAATTAATATGAAACATAGACCAAAAAGTAGAATCGATGATGGGCTCTTGGTATTAATACTGTATTTTATTCATGTACTTCCCCATCCTATCACAGAAAGAGGTTTTAAAAACAGCTAGTTTTACCATCACATCCACATCTGCAAGGTGGTCATGCATTATACAGTTTTTGGGTACAGCAGTGTTGTGCAGAGCACAATAACGGACATGGCCATTTCCTTGTAATGTGCTCAGGTGAAAAATATCATATTTAGCCTTCTTTCTTACATTTTTACATAAATGAGAAAGCAACACCCACAGTATATGTGTAGGCTTTTAGAATCCCATTGATTTGCTTAAGTCCTGACAGGGTTAATAATACCATAACAAATACAGATAATAATGCAGTTCAATTATAGGTTAAATGTGTCCTAAAGGGTCTGCCATATGTCTATTTTACCAATTTTAAAACCCCTAATGTTACCCATAATATAGCTTACTGACATAATTTGAAAGCATTTGTGGAAGGACTAACATCTAACTCAAGCACAACATGGACCCTACAACATGTCTTTGGCTAATCAGCTAGTTTTGATAAGTAACAATAATCTAAGTACTCCTTTGCATCAAAAAAAAAATAATGAAAGGCTGTATTCCACAAAGTAAGTTTTTAGGCAGCAGAGAAAATTTTCTGTGGGTAAGACAATTATGATAAACATGGTTCATGTGGGGAAAGTTCACTCCGTGTGCATTGCTTTCGGCTTTGGTAACTGTGGATACAATTTATGCACTACAGAGAATGGATACTCTGCAGTACTGAGAACTATCCAGCCCCCCAAGATATACCAGTAGCTTCCGTGTTGCCACTGTTGGGCAGTTGTCTGATACACTGTAAACGTGGGAGTGGAAAGAGGCTTACAAAGTAGTTCAGCAAACCATCTGGACAATAGTGTGCACCCATTTTGGTGAGTGGAGCTGATGAAATGGAAAGTGGATGTAGTGTCACATAGAGGTCGTCAACCCTAAATGGTATGTACATGCTTTTTCATTTTGGTGTTTGGAAATAAACAACTATGAATCTACATTGTCGATTTAACATCTAATCACCTTCACTTCTCCACCTAACATCCAGATCTCTAGTTGAAGCCGACAGCATGCTGTGTGGCACTCGATTCTTATCATAGTGCTTTTCTTTGGTGTAAGGTTGGCTTACTTTACTCAAAGGCAAACTTGAAATGCAAAGAACTAGGCAGTGCTTGTGTTCAGAATCACTGTGGTCGTGTGCATAGAAACAGACAGAGCAACCGAATACATTTTTAGTCATATGCCTGGTTGTGTGTCTCTCTCGTCATATGGGTTTTTTGTAAGTATTAGAATAATTTAAAGACAAAAGTTTACTAAATTACACACTCGGAATATGAAGCGGAGGAAAATCATAAATGTAAATGCAAATGTGTGTTTGTTTTCAAATGAATGCATTAAATTATCCACAGTTCTCTTCTGGATCCCAGAAGGGCTTACTTAAAGTGACTTGTGCGTTTCCCATGCACGGCACACCACATTTCACCCCCACTCGCACAGTTAAAATAGATTCACATGGCAAAAATTAAGGGTTCAATCCTATTTTAGAAGCTTCTTGTTTTTTGAAATTTTCCAGTTATGCCACGTTAAATCGCCCAGCAGGGTGTGATCACATCTATAATTTTGTATATAGTAAGAAATATAAATCCGAATGTTTAAGGATTTTTTTTTTTTTTTAACCTTATTAAAAAGGTCCAATGTGTCGTGGGTATGATCAGAAATCAAAATCATTTTCTAGCCCCAGTCTGCCCCATTTTGCCAAAAAGCACTAAGGAAAGACACTAGTATTCAACAATATATAACAGATACAGAGGACTGTGAGAAAAAAGCAGGGGGGGGGTGCCTGGAAGGGGGGAGGGGAAGGAGAAATGCAGGGGGGGGGGCTGCAGGGTCGCTGAACGGGAGGGGACATGAGTGTTGGGGGGTAAAATGAGGGGGAAATAGTAGGGAACATTGTAATTTAAGTCGGTGGGGTGGAGGGAGCACAAAATATTAACAAGTTGTGTGTCTGCAGGCTCTATCTGTCCACAAAGCAGGCTTTAGTTGACGAGGACAAAGCTGTGAGCTAAAGATCATAGGGGGTCTCTCTTTGGCTTTCGCCCATTTTGGCACAAGAAAGTTCAACCAATCGCGCTACAGCACAACCCACCGCTTAGCTTGCAAACGCAACCGTAAGGGCACCATCCAGATATCTTGTTGAAGGAAACAAACCCCACTACATCGCTCCACCCAGCAAAAATACAAATGACCTTTTTTGCACCTCGCTGCCCCCCTTTTTACGCCGCCGTCTGCAGAAGATACAGGCCGAAGCATCCGTGCTGGTCACCACTGCCACGGCAATCTGCACCACACAGCCTCTGTCCCACAATCAGCAGCATCAGAACGAAAGAAACTTCTTAAACAACAAGAGGGTGCTTGACCTGAACCTAAACCACCCACAACTCATGACCCCCCCCACAAACCCTAGCATTTTAAATGCTCTGTCCTAACTTCGTCCTATTTTATCTTTTTTATGCATTCGCACATCTTTACTACCCCCTCATGCTGTGGTCTTTCATGTTCCAGGTGCGATGTATGCTGCTCTGCATATACATCCACAGAACGTTTAAATCTTTCTAATGCCCATTTATCCACCTTACGCTCATGCTACACCCTCTACTCCGACCTGAGATCGTTTAACCCATTAACCTTAAACTTAATTTCATTTTAACTTGTGTACTTGCAAACAGACCAGAGCTGTAATGACAATTAAAAGACCGCTTGCCTTTGACTTGACCTTGCTTAGAGCGCTAAAGGGGACCAACTGAAATCCAATATGAGATAGTTAACAACCGCACTAGTAACGTCCTTTGACTTATGACTGACAATTTGAACTGATCAGATTGTGACACCAAACAGCGCTTCAGTAACTGTCATGCAACAGGAATTTGCTCACTGCCCCCCCGGGTTCGTTATTTTATCGACACAAATTAGAACACGTCTAAGCGCCAAGCTCATTTGACTTTTACTTTCTGCCCATCCTTGCACTTCATACGAATATATGCTTCTATTGTCAAGGTAGCTACAACTTTGCCAAAGCTGTTCCTACCTTCGTTCTCGTATAATTTTCACAATTCACTTAAAAAAGAGAATGTTTCATACAGAATGCAGGTTTAGATCCTATGGTCTTTGCTCTGGCTCCAGGCGGTGTTAACCTCTAACACCTACACAACGGTTTTAATGCTCCATAAAAAACGTGTGCTACCTGATTCAAGTTTTCAAACTATACACACGCATAATCCCCTCTACGGCTCTACCCATGTTTGGGTGTCTACACTCAACCCAGCCACATTAATAACCACCATATATAACTACCCAACTGCACTTTCTGAACGATATTTAGGGTGTATAAGAAGAATTACTTACTATATCTATTTTCAAATTTTTTATTTTTCATATTTTCTTATTTCCATGAGCTTTCACAAATTTCCCCCCCTTGGCCCACAGTTTTCACCATTCTCCCTTTGAGAAACTGACATCCACAATCCGCGCGGTTTAGGTCATGTTATTTAGGAAAACTCTTATTCTGATAATTAATGATAATGAAATACTACCCTCAGTGCTCTGTGTTTCATGTTTCGTGTGTGGCATGTCTGCATATACGTAACAGAATGTTAAATTTCTATGCACCTGTCTACCTGGCACCTTATTACACCAATACCCCATCAACTGGTACATTTTCCATGCACCTTAACACGATCATCTACCTCTACTCCGAATCCATAATTATTGTTATTTATTGTTTTGCATGTTGGCACTTACTCTGCAGTCTGCTCCGAGTTTCTCTGTATGTTTTCCCATAGTTTCTCCGTTTTGAGGTTTCCTAGGTGGCCACCCTTGTGTTCTGGACAAAACGTAATTTTCACTTTCACACTGTGTCACTTGTACAGCAGAGCTTGTACATGACAATGTGAAAGCCACTTGAGACTTGACTTGAACACAATGTTTAATATTCGATTTTATGTGCGATTTATGCTTCATCAGTGGTAAATCATCCAGCTGTTACTAAATGTAATTGTTTAAACAAACAGCGTGACTTTGGACGCCTGTCAGGGCGCTGTTTATGTCAAAATGACATCTTCCTTTGAACAGTAATAGCATAGTTTCAACACTTCAGATGTTGGCGTCCTTTCGAGAACTGATCTACAATGAGAGGCCCACTCATACCTGCTTTAAACCAGGTGACCCATTAGGAAACTCTTGTATATAACGTTTACCCACTGTTCTTAATTAGCCCAGGTGGGGGCCACCTACTTGTCTAATTAGTCGGGGTGGAGAACCAGTAGATATGTTTATCCATTCTCAGTGCTTGGCACTGTTGTACCAAAATGCCTCACAACTTAACAATACTGTGCTTATCTTTGTCTTATATCCAATCTCTCGGAATCAATGATGAGTTACTCCACTAGGAACCTAAGCTTCTAACCACAGATCTGCAGCTGTTGTTTCAACTACACACAACTTACAGGCAGTGTTTTGGAAGGTTCAGTCAACCTGTGAGTCTGGGCTCTGCCATTTTTCCAAATGTGTTGCCACCTCGATAGTCCTACCTGTGCTTTTGGGGAAAAGCCCTGGATTTGTAACTGCATAGTTCCAACTATTACCATAAACTGTAACATAGTTTAGCAACTATGCTTTTGGTAAACTGTAACCCCGGTCCTAGCCGGCCCCCTGGATGTTTCATACTTTTCTGCTCCAATTTAGCTCCAACACATATGAATGAATGGACAAAAATGTAGGACTATCATGAGGCCCTAAGCAGAGTTTCTACTCTCAGTCAAAAAAAAAAAAAAAAACACAGGCAGAATTGGCACAGCTACATTCAAGCAAGGCCAAAAATGATCTGGGGTAAGACAATATGTGTGAGTGACTTTGCAGAATATCGTAAAATCATACAAATTGGAGAATTCCTACAGAAACCTACGCCTGAAATTTAAAATGATCTGATCACAGCCCAAAAGACAGACACCTAGAAATGCAAATGTTTTAAAAATTATTTAAAGTCCGTGGCCTTGTAACCGCCCTAACACGACAATGCTATATATGCCCGCCCCCCCTGCTGAAATGATTACACCCATGATAAGGCTATGTAAAATAAAAATAAAAAATAGGATTACAATTACAGGAGCTGTTCAAATTCATTAAAGACCCCTTAATCACAAAGCTACAGCACAGTTCCCTATGTCATGGGGTAAAACCATGAGGGTGATGAGCAGACCACACACTTTCACAATGAGAGTTAAAAAATAATATACGGTAGGAAGTGTCTAATAAAGTGGACAGTGAGTGGACACAATGTTTAACATTCCAGCAGCACTGCTGTGTCTGATCCACTCACACCAGCCCGACAGACACTACCACACCACCACCCCACCCACGTCAGTGTCACACTGCAGTGCTGAATACGATCCACCCACCACATCATATCTGCTCTGTGGTGGTCCTGTGAGGGTCCAGACTATTAAAGAACAGGGTGAAAGGGTTGTAAGTAGGAGCTGATAAAATGGAAAGTGAATGTCGATACAAGGAGGTAGTTTTTTTAATGTTTTAAAGTTGCACTACAGTACAGAAAGGAATTATGGGCCAGAATAAGGAAGGTTAAAATTAAGGTGTCCCACTGCAGTTAGTGAGTGCTAGGGACAAAGCTTTTTAGCATGCCTAGTTTATTCTTGTTTTTGATGTCCGTAAGTCATCTACCCGTATATCATCACATCGAAGCATGAAGGAGATCAGAGAATACCACTCAAGGTTTTTAGCAATGAGCTCAAGGGAGTTTTTGCGGGGTTATCCAGCCCATTTTCCCATAGATTTTTAAATCTATGCTTCTACATTCAGAAAGAACTTCATTCATAGAAGAATCATTCATACATTCAAGACCATCTTCCCATGAATGGACATCCCATGAAATTTACCCTAAAATGATAAGAGTAAGACTGAACAAGTTCTTAATGCTATATGATCCTTGGTTTCTAAATAGAAATCTACATAGTGGTGAACAAGAGAGTGTTCAATAAGAGAGATAATAGTTATTCACTGAAAGGAGTAGATCACTAAATTCCAGCTAAAATTAAAACATGTTCGTGATCCAGAGCATACCACCTCATCTGTGAAACATGGTGGAGGTAGTGTTATGGAGGGTGTATATATGAAACTGCCAATAGAGCTGGTATTTATTGATGATGTAACTGCTGACAAAAGCTTAGATTTAGCCAGACGCTTTCAATTCTGACGGAGCTTCACGGTGTAGATCTACAATGACCTGAGCAATACTGCAAAACCAACTAAAGACTTTATAAAGTGGAATGGTCTGCAATAGTCAATAAGTCAATAAACTGACCTCAGTCCAACTGAGCATATGTTTCACTTACTGAAGGTAAAATGGTCCAAACAGGAACGGAAGACGACGGGAGCAGAGCATCAGTAAAGTCGAAGACCAGCATCTGGAGATGTCTATAGCTTCCTACACTGTTTAGCTGAGCATATAGTCATTATTTCATTTAATGCTGTGTTGTTATCTAAATGTTCATGGTCCTGACTGTATAATTCTAATACTAGAAATCCATAATCTATAAAATCTGTAATCTTTACAAATTAAGTTTCATAAAGATATTAAACAGTACAATAAATGAAAACAGAGGAAAGCTAAAGTACAAAGAGACGTTATAAGACGCCTGTCTAGTCTATGTACTGCTGTGTTATGGGAGGTAGTTCCACAGTGAAG
Source organism: Prochilodus magdalenae (assembly GCA_024036415.1). Classification (NCBI taxonomy): domain Eukaryota; kingdom Metazoa; phylum Chordata; class Actinopteri; order Characiformes; family Prochilodontidae; genus Prochilodus; species Prochilodus magdalenae. Next base: position 11,430 of record JAMWET010006066.1, read on the forward strand.
CCCAACCAGCAGCATCTCCACTTCTTTTGTGTTAGGAACAGACAGTCGGAACAGTCTTCAATTACTTAGTCTGATACATTGTTCACTTGTTCACTCCCTCTGTTCTTTTCTCTCATTTTCTTATCTCTCTCTTTCTTATCTCCATCTCTTTAGCAGAAGAAGAATCCTATAAAAGTGTGGAGGCGAGTCAAGAAGATGCTCAAGAAGACTCTTGGACTCTTCTTGGACGGGACGCTACCCAGTTAAGCAGACCTGCACAACCATCCAGCGTGAGACTCTCTCTCTCTCAGTCACCGCACTGCAAACGTCTGACCAGGTATGATATACGTGCTGCAGCTACTAACATATCAGACAGTCATACTCATCATGAACACAACTCCAGATCAATACACAGCGGCAGGTGAGTGCAGGATTTGGAGACTTACCCAAGGAATGTGATTCCTCCATGTAAGTGGTGCTAGTCCTCCCCACTGCACCAGCATTTATACCATTTGTACATGGTTACAAGACCTGTAAGTCTTCAAGCTGGTCTTCCAGCCATGAGAGGGAAATATGGTGTAAAGGATGATGTGCAGTATGACACAAATGTCCTCCATACAGGAGCTTGGAGGTTTGCACTGCTATTCAGGAGTAATGGTATGGGTATTGGGTATGTCACTGAACTCTGTAGTCACCTCCCACTGTGGGCTGGTCTAGATTAGAGCGTCTGATAAATGACTGAACAACTGCAGTCAGGTGTGTTACATTGTGTCAGTACTGAACTGAACTCACTCTTTTATTGAAAGTACAGTGTGTTTCCCTATTGCTCATTTGAAAGCATACTACAAAGTTGAAAAACTGAAAGTTTAATAGTCAATATTTAGGACATAATTTTTAATAGGTAAGCAAATCAATTTGATTTAGAATTAAAATAGAAATATCAAAAATAATCTACAATGACCTGAAGAATGCTGCAAAACCAACTAAAGACTTTTTAAAAATTGAAATGGTTTACAATGGTCAATAAGTCCATTAGTTGACCGCAGTTTCCAGCTGTTTCCAGCTGTTTCCAGCTGTTTTCAGCTGTTAAAATTGGCTGTCATGCTACAATAGAATGTACATACAATGAGTATTTGAATGACGGGCATTAATTTATAAAACTTCATTTTTTATATCCAGATTGTTAAAATAAGCACAGACACACATACATAAGCACTTACAAATGCTACATCAATTTCAGTTTCTTTGTTTTTTTATTAATTAACATTATAACATTGACCCAAAACGAAGCTATGACTGATGTTAATCTTAACTTTTCAAAGGAAGTTTTGGCATCTGTTCGGCATCTGTCTCTCCCTCAATAATTAAGACCATTAGGATTAAAAACAGATGCTTTTTGCTTCCCAATGGAAATAGTTTTAATGGTTACCACTAAAGGTAACTAATTTACATGTTTAGATCCCATTAGGAAGCATCGGATACATCTGGAATCAGTCCCAGAACACCTGTTAAATCATTATATAGATTTATATGTTCCATTCAGTAAATAGACTTATAGGTTCATATATCCTTATGTTAATGAACTAATGGTGCAACAGTATTTCATAGCCACACCAGTTGTGAGTATAGACATTATAGTCAAATAGTCAGAATTCGTGTTTGTTTACTATTTCGATGGTGCCAGCAGTTTAAGGCCTTCATTTCCAGGGTTAGCTGCCAAATGAAAAAGTGGCAGTACAATGCTTTCATTCTCCTTCAACATTACTTTTGAGGTTCAGACAGATTAGGCTAACAGTAAAATCAGCAAGCAAATAAAGTAACAGTGCAGTGCTGCTTTCAACATCCAGTAGGAAGCGTGCTGCCACAGTAGACAGTTCCAGTAGCTGTTGCTTATTACACAGAGTTCTGGTCATGTGACAATGATGCATTGACCACATGTGAAATAGCTGGTGCATGCATGTATCAGTATCATGTATCAGTACGTAAGGGGTGTGTCTGTGGACACTGTGTACTAACCCATATAAACGGTTTATGAATATGGAGTACCATTTGTTGCATGTGGTCAGGTGTTGTCACGCCCCCTGATTAAAATGCAGATGTATACAAGATACTGACTGGATGTAAGATGTAAAGACACAAACATTTTTACCCCTGTACACTTGCTTTTTATGTTTGTTCAGGTGATATATTTACATGTGCAGACGTTCGCTCTTTTGGCATTTTTACAAGTTTACAATTTTGGAAAAGGCTCTCTCTTTCTCTTTCTCTCTCTCTCTCTCTTTCTCTTTATCTTTTAGGATGAAGCTTTCTGTTGTCCTTCTCTTCCTCTCGGCACTGACTTTCGGCTCTGGCGAACGCTGCACAGGAGGCAGCAAAAACAACGACTATGACAAATTTTCAACAAAGCACTATATAAAAGAGACATTTGATTTTGCTTCAAAACCCGCGTGGAAAACATACCTAGAAAACAATCAATTCAATAGTAAAAAGCTCTGTGGCAGGGCACCCAAGCAGACTTTCTTTAACATCGCTAGTGAGCCCGAAGTTAAGAAGATCTGTGATGGTGAAGGCTATGAAGAAAAACAAAACAAAGCTGGCAAACCAGACAATCTGTGTATCAGTATGAATGAGTTCACGGTTCATGTAGTCGATAGCACAATGGAGAATGGCAAGTGTGAAATACTGGATGTTAAAACTGATAAAATGTTTGTGGTTGTGGGTTGTGAAAAGGTGGACAACAAGTGTCTGCCTGTACACTTTGAAACACAGACCAATGGAAAAGGCCATGGTGATGTGTGTAAACCAAAGTAATTCAACTTAGACTAGATGGTTTTATCTCTGTAACTGTGTGTGTGTGTGTGTGTGTGTGTGTGTGTACTCTTTACGAACCGTATAAATGCTGTAGACTTTCTTTCGTTCGTCTTCCTCTTATTTCCACCAGAGAAGAGTCTCTGTCTCCATGCTTTACAGTGCTAAAATATAAATTCATGTGTAAATTATATCCTAATAACGTACAATATGTTAAACTGTAAAATCAGAGTGCACTAGATTGTAACTCAGATAATATTATATATTTGTTCTTAATAAATTGTGAATGTGTTTTCGGTTATGATGAGGATGAAGCAGCTGTACTGAAAATGTAAATGCATGAGAAACTCTTCTGTACTCCAGAAACTGGTGAAATATCTACTTCCTTGTGTGTCTTTATGCTTTATGCTGTAGCATTAAAATATAAATCTACATGATTAATACCAAAAAACGTTATTGGTGAGTTTTGTTGGTTTTGCTCATTAACACTGAAGAAGATGTAAATGACGTATGGACCAAACCTCCAGAGTTCTCAAACTTCCGACTCATCTGGGGGTGTAATTCCAGCCCAATTCCAGAATTCCAGCCCAAATCCTAATTTTAATTCCAGTGGAGAGTTTTATTTCATTGTCTAAGTCAGTTAAGAACCTTTCATTAGATCTAACACTTCATTTCATGACACTGCAATGCTATGCTAAACTCTTAGAGTTTCACATTACAAAGCTGCAGAAAGGTACAGTATGCATCTTGTCATCTATGGTTCGATTTACAGGGAAAGGCTGTGGGGGTCTGATCCCTGGACCACCAACAAAAGAGGCAAAGCAATTAAGGCTTCTGCTATTGTTGTCAAGCTAGTAATAATTAAATAATGCTTTTTTGGTGCTATATGAAATCGTTTTATACTTTCCATCAATAAGAAGGGTTCGAGAAGTGTTCATAGTTTTATATAGAACCATCTTCTTCTATAAAGAACCACTGAAGAACCATTTTAACTGTACGCTACAGTGATCATCTTTTCCCTGAATCCAGAAGTTCAAGCTGCATGGGATGGGGATCATTTATTGTTATTTATAATAACACGCTTCATTCAACTCTCGATAGTGTGGCACAGATAAAGAAGAAAAATGTTAGAAGGAAAACATTGTACCATGCTTTTATAACTCCTAGGCTGGATTACTATAACACCCATTTAGCATGATGCTCAAATAAGGCTCTACCTAAGCTCCAGCTAGTCCAGAATGCAGCTGCTGGAGTCCTTACTAGAACAAAAAAACACGATCATATTTCCCCAATACTGTCCTCACAACACTGGCTACCTGTTAAATGTATTGTTCAGTACAGGATCCTACTCCTAACGTATAAATCATTAAATGTCCTGGCCCGCAGTGTCTCAGTGAATGTCTTCAATCCGCTATTGCAAAACACTTTTGAAAGTGCATATTTTGACAATGCGTGTGTGTGTTTATATATATATATATATATATATATATATATATATATATAGTGCACTTACAATTTATAATTAAACTTTTATTTAAAATAAATTCATAAATTCTCTGCTGACTGGTGTTTCTTAACAAGTTATTTTGTGAAAAAACTGCATTTAATTGAGCTAACAAATCCACCAGACATCAAGCCTACATATGGAGTCCTATATAAGGTTCTGTTGTGTGAGGAACTAACCCGCCGGCTGACTGCAACTCTGTCTTATCAGTAAAACAACACCAGCAGTTTAATATGCTGCACTGAAAGACTACAAAACCAAATAAGTGGCACATACTACCCCCTCCTGGGCCTGCCTGGTACTGCACATGAGTATTACAATCCCCTAAATGAAGCCAATCAGCGCTTGCAACCTTTCTGAACCACCTTATAACAATAAGCAGTATGAAGCTGAATGTCAGCACTTTATCCTTGTTAGGGCTTGTTTAGTCACAACATCTTTCCTGGAGCCAACCAAACACTGTACGGTGCATTGTGGAGACTAGTAATCAACAGAGCTACACAACTATTAATGCTTCTCCTCAGAAGAGGTTTCTGACTGGAACAGGACTCTCATGGACACTCTATCATTTGTAAACAAGCAGCTCATCATGCATGACAAAATGCTTCTTGAAGTTCTAATAACTTATTAATAATAATATACTAGACTTGTATAAAGGTAATAAACCTCTAGGATACAAACCATACTACACCTTCCAATGGTGCAGTAACACGGAATGATTTTCGTGGTGTAGTTTGCCAACAGAACATCAGCACACAGTGAACAGCTTTAGAGGTCTGTATCCGGTCCAGACTGGTCAGTTTGTTGGCGAATCTGCTTAGCGATGGTACTCGACATCTGCTAACTCAGCTATGTGAATGCAGTGCATCCCACAACTGCTGGAGGGTGCATGGTGGAGGATCCTCAGAGTGAACATGACGATTGAGGTGGTCCCACAGATGCTCAATTGAATTCAAGTCTGGGAAATTAGGATGCCAGTTCTTAGCCATTACCCTTCTGGCTTACCATGCTAATGGAAAAGTGAGAATTTGTTAATTGTACAGGAAATATAAATAATTATGAACTTTGACCCAGGAATGAACTTTTTTTTTTTTCTCATGTACTGGATTTCTATAATTTAGCCAGTGTAAAGCCAGTGTACTGTGGGAGTAGCTACAGCTTTAGGGGGCTGGAGGTTAGGGAACCAGCCTTGTGCCTGGAGGGTAGCTGGTTTGATTTCCTAAACCGAAAGTAACAAGTGTTCTTGAGTATGGCACCATACCCCCAAGTGCTCCCGGGTGCCGTGGTTACGTCTCTGGGCAAGTGTGATCACTGCTCACTACTGTGTGTTTCTTTCTTTTTTTTTTTTTATCATTTGATTTTAAACAGATTTCCAGGTTGTATAGAATCCATGTCTCTGGTATTGATTAACATGTCTGAACTACTGCATAACCATATGTTATTAAGTCCCTTGGGTGCAAGTCCCAGGGTGATTTCAGCCTTTTCATTTGCCTCTAAGATTTTAATGTGACCTTATTAAAACATGCCCCTCCCTTACACTCACAACCCCCTACTTTACACACACAACCCCCTCCCTTACACTCACAACCCCCTCCCTTACACTCACAACCCCCTACTTTACACACACAACCCCCTCCCTTACACTCACAACCCCCTACTTTACACTCACAACCCCCTCTCTTATACTGACAAACCCCTCCCTTATACTCACAACCCCCTCCCTTACACACACAACCCCCTCCCTTACACACACAACCCCCTCCCTTACACTCACAACAACCCCCTCCCTTACACTCACAACCCCCTCCCTTACACACACAACCCCCTCTCTTATACTGACAAACCCCTCCCTTATACTCACAACCCCCTCCCTTACACTCACAACCCCCTCCCTTACACACACAACCCCCTCCCTTACACTCACAACCCCCTCCCTTACACTCACAACCCCCTCCCTTACACACACAACCCCCTCTCTTATACTGACAAACCCCTCCCTTATACTCACAACCCCCTCCCTTACACTCACAACCCCCTACTTTACACTCACAACCCCCTCCCTTACATTCACAACCCCCTCCCTTACACTCACAACCCCCTACTTTACACACACAACCCCCTCCCTTACACTCACAACCCCCTACTTTACACACACAACCCCCTCCCTTACACTCACAACCCCCTCCCTTACACTGACAAACCCCCTACTTTACACACACAAGCCCCTCCCTTACACTCACAACCCCCTACTTTACACACACAAACCCCTCTCTTATACTGACAAACCCCTCCCTTATACTCACAACCCCCTCCCTTACACTCACAACCCCCTCCCTTACACACACAACCCCCTCCCTTACACTCACAACCCCCTCCCTTACATTCACAACCCCCTCCCTTCCACTCACAACCCCCTACTTTACACACACAACCCCCTCCCTTACACTCACAACCCCCTACTTTACACACACAACCCCCTCCCTTACACTCACAACCCCCTCCCTTACACTCACAACCCCCTACTTTACACACACAACCCCCTCCCTTACACTCACAACCCCCTACTTTACACTCACAACCCCCTCTCTTATACTGACAAACCCCTCCCTTATACTCACAACCCCCTCCCTTACACTCACAACCCCCTCCCTTACACACACAACCCCCTCCCTTACACTCACAACCCCCTCCCTTACACTCACAACCCCCTCCCTTACACACACAACCCCCTCTCTTATACTGACAAACCCCTCCCTTATACTCACAACCCCCTCCCTTACACTCACAACCCCTTCCCTTACACACACAACCCCCTCCCTTACACTCACAACCCCCTCTCTTATACTGACAAACCCCTCCCTTATACTCACAACCCACTCCCTAACACTCGCAATTCGCTCCCTTACACTCACAACCCCCTCCCTTACACTCACAACCCACTCCCTAACACTCGCAATTCGCTCCCTTACACTCACAACCCCCTCCCTTACACTCACAACCCCCACCCTTACACTCACAACCCCCTCATTTACACTCACAACCTGCTCCCTTACACTCACAAACCCCTCCCTTACACTCACAAACCCCTCCATTACACTCACAAACCCCACACTTACACTCACAACCCCCACCCATACACTCACAACCCCCTCCCCTACACTTACAACCCCCTCCCTTACACTCACAAACCCCTCCCTTACACTCACAAACCCCTCCCTTACACTCACAACCCCCACCCTGACACTCACAAACCCCTCCCTTACACTCACAACCCCCTCCCTTACACTCACAACCCCCACCCTTACACTCACAACCCCCTCCCTTACACTCAAAACCCCTCCCTTACACTCACAATTCGCTCCCTTACACTCACAACCCCCTCCCTTACACTCACAACCTCCTCCCTTACACTCACAACCCCCTCCCTTACACTCACAACCTGCTCCCTTACACTCACAAACCCCTCCCTTACACTCACAACCTCCTCCCTTACACTCACAACCCCCTCATTTACACTCACAACCTGCTCCCTTACACTCACAAACCCCTCCCTTACACTCACAAACCCCTCCCTTACACTCACAACCCCCTCCCTTACACTCACAACCCCCACCCGTACACTCACAACCCCCTCCCTTACACTCACAACCCCCTCCCTTACACTCACAAATCCACTCCCTTACACTCACAACCCCCTCCCTTACACTCACAACCCCCACCCGTACACTCACAACCCCCTCCCTTACACTCACAACCCCCTCCCTTACACTCACAACCCCCTCCCCTACACTTACAACCCCCTCCCTTACACTCACAACCCCCTCCCTTACACTCACAACTACTCCCTTACACTCACAACCCCCTCCCTTACACTCACAAACCCCCTCCCTTACACTCACAACCCCCTCCCTTACACTCACAACTACTCCCTTACACTCACAACCCCCTCCCTTACACTCACAACCCCCTCCCTTATACTGACAAACCCCCTCCCTTATACTCACAACTACCTCCCTTACACTCATAAACCCCGCACTTGCACTCACATACTCCTCCCACACACTCACAACCCCCTCCCGTACACTCACAACCCCCTCCCTTATACTCACAACCACCTCCCTTACACTCACAACCCCCTCCCTTACACTCACAAACCCCTCCCTTATACTGACAACTACCTCCCTTACACTCATAAACCCCTCCCTTATACTCACAACCCCCTCCCTTACACTCACAACCCCTTCCCTTACACACACAACCCCCTCCCTTACACTCACAACCCCCTCTCTTATACTGACAAACCCCTCCCTTATACTCACAACCCCCTCCCTTACACTCACAACCCACTCCCTAACACTCGCAATTCGCTCCCTTACACTCACAACCCCCTCCCTTACACTCACAACCCCCACCCTTACACTCACAACCCCCTCATTTACACTCACAAACCCCTCCCTTATACTCATAAACCCCGCACTTGCACTCACATACTCCTCCCACACACTCACAACCCCCTCCCGTACACTCACAACCCCCTCCCTTATACTCACAACCCCCTCCCTTACACTCACAACCCCCTCCCCTACACTTACAACCCCCTCCCATACACTAACAGCCCCTTCCCTTACACTCACAACCCCCTCCCTTACACTCACAACTCCCTCCCTTACACTCACAACCCCCTCCCTTACACTCACAAACCCCTCCCTTATACTGACAACTACCTCCCTTACATTCATAAACCCCGCACTTGCACTCACATACTCCTCCCACACACTCACAACCCCCTCCCGTACACTCACAACCCCCTCCCTTATACTCACAACCCCCTCCCTTACACTCACAACCCCCTCCCCTACACTTACAACCCCCTCCCATACACTAACAGCCCCTTCCCTTACACTCACAACCCCCTCCCTTACACTCACAACTCCCTCCCTTACACTCACAAACCCCTCCCTTACACTCACAACCCCCTCCCGTACACTCACAACTCCCTCCGGTCCACTCACAACTCCCTCTCTTACACTCACAACCCCCTCCCTTACACTCACAAACCCCCTCCCTTACACTCACAACCCGCTCCCTTACACTCACAAACCCTCCCTTACACTCACAACCCCCTCCCTTACACTCACAACTACTCCCTTACACTCACAACCCCCTCCCTTACACTCACAAACCCCTCCCTTATACTGACAAACCCCCTCCCTTATACTCACAACTACCTCCCTTACACTCACAACCCCCTCCCTTACACTCACAAACCCCTCCCTTATACTCACAACTACCTCCCTTACACTCACAAACCCCTCCCTTACACTCACAAACCCCTCCCCTACACTTACAACCCCCTCCCTTACACTAACAACCCCCTCCCTTACACTCACAACCCCGTCCCTTACACTCACAACCCCCTCCCTTACACTCACAAACCCACTCCCTTACACTCACAACCCCCTCCCTTACACTCACAACTCCCTCCCATACACTCACAAACCCCTCCCTTACACTCACAACCCCTCCCATACACTCACAACCCCCTCCCTTACACTCACAACCCCCTCCCTTACACTCACAACCCCCTCCCTTACACTTACAACCCCCTCCCTTACACTCACAACTCCCTCCGGTCCACTCACAACTCCCTCTCTTACACCCACAAACCCCTCCCTTACACTCACAACCCCCTCCCATACACTCACAAACCCCTCCCTTACACTCACAACTACTCCCTTACACTCACAACCCCCTCCCTTACACTCACAACTACTCCCTTACACTCACAACCCCCTCCCTTACACTCACAACCCACTCCCATACACTTACAACTCCCTCCCTTACACTCACACCCCCTCCTATACACTCACAACACCCTCCCATACACTCACAAACCCCTCCCATACACTCGCAACCCCTCCCTTACACTAACAGACCCTTCCCTTAAACTCCCTACACTGTACCTCCTACAGTGTCTCTCTGCAGTAAGGGTGATATCACCAGTAAATCATCACACAGACTCATTAGTTGCATCAAACATGATTATTATTTTTAATGCTGCAGTATGAAGCACTTTCTCTCATGTCTGACCATTTGGTCTAGAGGGGTACCCCAGTACAAAGTCTGATTGCCAGGCGTCCTATACAGCGATTAATAGTCATTTATTTCTTCAGTTATTGACTGAAAACATATGAATTAAGCAGGAATACACTAATTTAGGCATCAGCAGGCAGGTTTGGTGTGTCCCACAAGTACTACAACCAAGCTACGGTGCATTTGACAAACAAACGTGTCCAATTCTGGACTGAATTGGCGAGTTGTTGTTGCCCTTTGTCATGGTCTCCAATCGCCCAGTGATGGACATGCTGCCTGTTCCGTATGTTGAGGGAATAATTTGGTAACCATTTAAGGAATACATAATCAGTAATGCCTTAGACATAAGGGCACAGTGAAGTCCTGTGTAGTAAAGCTACAGGAAAAGGTCAAAGGTCCGCATAAACTCACCCCAAAAGGTAGGGAATTGTTTATGATGCATGAGGCTAAGAGCAGTGTCCAAGACATGGTTCTAAAAACAGGCTTCTGGAGGTCAATGGTGATTTTCTAAATAAACAGATCTAATACAATATCTGATCTGGATTTTGGGAGACATGGTTCCTGTAGAATAAAACAGAACTGAGGAATTCTGGTCCAACACAAACCCAGAACCTGTACAACTAGAGACACTGATGATTGTCAGGTGGGCTCTTACTTTTTTCCAGAGCTGTACAGTTGCCGTTTAATTCAATCTGCCCAGGACTATGCTCTTCAGCATACACCTAACAATAAAGCTTCCCCAGTGATTAGCTTTATGCTTCTTAGCTAGCCAGGCTAATCTTAATGTGCTATAATGGTGTTGCTAATCAGTTGCTGATCGATTTTTGTTGTTGGTGTGGTGTGGTTATAACAATGCAACTGAATTTAATTAAATTGTATTTTTTTATTTATTGATATTTTGCTTTATGTGCTTTCAGTTATTGTGAAGAGGGGGTTGATGGAGGTTGCCTGGGCTGAATGGTTCTATAAGGGGCAGTCCAATTATCAGAGTCAAAACCGGCAGGCCTCAAAAGACAGCATCAGAGACAAACTCATAATGCCAAAAACCAGAGAGACAAAAGCAAAGAACACAAAGAAGCAGGATTAATACTCAGTTCTAAATCCGCTCATCTGGGGATGTGGGAGAGAGGAGGAGAGTAGGAGGAGCCAGAAATGAGCCAACAAGACCACATGTCAGAGGGCAGGTGCAGTACCATGCATGCGCAGGAGAGGGCGGTATAAGACAGTTAATGGAAATGAATCTGAAATGATCTTTGCTTCAGAGAGAAACACTTTCAGCATAATCAAACTGGTGGTGGACTCTTTTATGGAGAAAGCTGCTGAATAATCCCATCCAGATCGGGAAATGGAATCAATCCAGGAAGGAGTAGATAGATAGATAGATAAAGGGGTGCCCAAACTTTTTTGCTGAACTGTAAAGTCAAAAATAAAAATATTATTAAATCTGAAATATTTAAATGTACTGATTTATGATACATGTTCAGTAGCAGGATCAAATATATGAATGATGCTGAGGAGCATATAGACGATGTACAGTGTCTTAAAGCTGCCCAAACAGCCTCAGTGCACTTTAGCATAGATTCTACAAGTCTCTGGAACTGCACTGGAAAGACAGAACCCCGTTTCTCTAAGACATTCCTCAATTCCTCAATGTTCATCCATCATCTGTCATGTTTCTATGCTGATGCATACACATGATGGCATGTGGAGGTGATGTGAATGTGCTCATTCCCCCAAAGCCGTGGCCTAGCTATGATGTCAGTGTGTAAAACCGTCTTCACTAGTCTTCTGATCAACAAGATAAACTACACTGTGGCTTCACCTCAGGTTGGCTGAGCTCAGCTAGAAGTGTTATATCTGAACTCTGGTCTAGTTGAGTTCTTTCTGAGGTGTGAAAACTTCTTCACAAGTCAACAGGACATCCTACACTTTGTGTTTAGCTTTAAGAGGAAGATGGAAGAATGGGATGTCACATGCGAGGTGTGACATCATGAGACATGTGAATGATTCAGGTTTCAAACTCACATGTGACGTAAGCAAGGACAGGCCTTATCACTGTACCTGACTGACCCAACAGCCACAATGGCGGACAATCAGTGAGCAGTGATGCCCTCCATGAGTCCTGCTGTTAGTGCCAGCACAACCCTTAACACCACGTCAACATCACCAAACACCGCAAGGGTGTCGTGCCAGACTGTCACTGGATGACTCAGAATGGCAGCAGGTCATCTTCAGTGACGACCACGTGGTCAGCACCAAGATGAACAATTTGTTGTCACGCATCATACGCCCAGAAGGCCTGGTGTCACTCCACCTCCAACCGTACCCCTTTATACAGATCAAAATAACTTCTTCCTTAAAATCTGAAATTATGCCAACTCCATGACCTCGAATGAGCAAGGAACTAACCTTGTACATGTAGTTGCGTGTTTTAATTCAGGGGCTTCTGGGAAATATACGGACTTACTTAAATTAGCTTGAAGGTAAATAACCATGTTCAATAAATAAGTGCCTTCATGTAATCTATTCATTTTCCTGTAACTGTCCTGTGAGTACTATGTATTTACATTGTATCCTATACAAGCCTACTATGATATCCTTCTCTGTGTGGGTGTGGATGGGCTGTTATAACCCATGATGTTTGAGTCTGTATCATAGGTCTCAGTGCTGGTGTCACTTTAGTCTCTGTTCTTATTGAAACAGCAGCCAATTCAGCGTCTTTGTGACTGAAGCGTCTGCCATCTGTGTCCCATCTGTATCTGGAGGGGATGTATATTTGACACCAAGCCGTGGCCTAGCCTAGCTCAGATGCCATCTTCACAAGTCTTCTGATGAAGAAGATAAACTACACATTGGTTTCACTGAGCTCAGCTGAGGATAGAAGTGTTATATCTGAACCCTGATCTAGTTGAGGTCTATCTGAGGTGTAAAAACCTTTCACAGGTCACTTTGTGTTTAGCTTCATCCTACACTCAAGCTTTAAGAGGTCAATAAAGCTTACAGGAGAGTAAAACGAAGGCCTGTTTACTTCAATAGATCATTATTAGGTTTACAGAGATATAGAACTGGATGCTCATAATCAGTCTCATTGTCTGGAGATGATATCATGTTATATACACTCATTACCAAAAGAACAGACGCACAAATAGCTGCATGCAGAAGGAATCAACCAACGGGAATGAAATTTTTTGGGTAGCTTTGACTGCATGTGGTGACACACGCTTGGCCCCACATGGGACATAAGCAAGGACGGGTCTTATCGCTGTACCTGACTGACCCAACACCCACGATTGTAGACATTCAGCGAGCAGTGGTGTCCTCCATGAGTCATCCTGTTAGTGCCAGCACCATTGGATAAGTAGAAAGAGTTAGGCTAGCCAAGCAAAGCTAACCAGTAAGCTGTAGACAACTTTAACCAGACCGAAATAACTCCAGGCTGCTTCTTCAGGTTGGACGTAGAGTCTCTGGATGTTGATAATAAGTTGGTAGCGGGTAAGCAGAGTTTGCACTGCACAGTGAAATGATGAAATGTTGGAAACGTGAAATGATGTTTGAAGCTCCAAGACTGAAGCTCTCCTGGCTGTGTCCTACCAGCTCCATGACCTTCAGTGAGCAGGCAACTAATGCAGCCAGATGTAAACATGTCGTTGCATGTTTTATCTGCATCATGTGACCCCTGACTCTAAACCTACTATGATATTCTAGCCTGTGTGTTTGTGAAAGAGCTATTGACAATGTATAACCCACAACCCTTTACCACAGGTCTAAATGCAGGTGTCACTTTAGTCAGTGTTCTTATTGAAACAGTAGCTCAGTTCAGCAGTCTTAGAGACTGAAGTGTCTGCTACATGTGTCCCAATAATGAACCCTCTTTCAAACGTACTTGGATCTTCTCCTCCTTCCACTGTGGTGGAAATTCAGGGTCACCTCAGTGTGTTCAGCATTAATACCTGCCACAGTGGATTGGTGTGGGAACTGTTGTATCTGGAGGGGATGTATATTAGACACCCAAGCCGTGGCCTAGCCTAGCTCAGATATCATCTTCACAAGTCTTCTGATTAAGGAGATAAACTACACACTGGTTTCACTGAACTCATCTGAGGATAGAGGTGTTATAACTCCACCCTGGTCTAGTTGAGCTCTTCATCTGAGGTCATCTGATCAACAAGATAACCTACGCTACACTACTGAAGCTTTAAGAAGTCAGTAAAGAAGAAGCGATAAGAGACATATACGATAAGAGAATCAAACAGAGCTCTATTCCCTTCAGTATGTTATGACCTGTTATGACCACAACATAATGCAGGACAGTTTTGTGAGTGAGTTGTATGTTTGTATGAGTTTGTGTGTTGTATATTTTCCTAACACTTCTGTTCTTTCCTCTGTGCTGCTGTAACATTGCAAATGTCCCCACTGTGGGATGAAAAAAGGATTATCTTATAAAGGTTCTCTTCTTTACATCCGGGGTCTTGCATTGCTGGGAGACATTGTTACCTGTCTTGAAGGGAGGTACATGATAAAATGATTTGTGAGTGACCACATTTAGTCAGGTGTGAAGAACTGGGCGTGACGCTAGCAGAGCTGAAATTCAAATAAGCTTTATTGAACAAACCAGAAGCTTTACACATTTTTCTACCTCAGAAAGTGTACGGTAGGTAGTGTGTTGGTATACAGTAACTCAGTAAGTGCAAGGTGTTAGTGTGCTGTAAGTAGTGTGTTGGTGTACACTAGCTCAGTAAGTGTAATGCGTTAGTGTACTGTAAGTAGTGTGTAGGTGTACAGTAACTCAGTAAGTGTAATGTGTTAGTGTGCTGTAAGTAGTGTGTTGGTGTACAGTAACTCAGTAAGTGTAATGTGTTAGTGTACTGTAAGTAGTGTGCTGGTGTACAGTAACTCAGTAAGTGTAATGTGTTAGTGTGCTGTAAGTAGTGTGTTGGTGTACAGTAGCTCAGTAAGAGTAATGTGTTAGTGTACTGTAAGTAGTGTGTTGGTGTACAGTAAGTCAGTAAGTGTAATGTGTTAGTGTACTGTAAGTAGTGTGTGCGTGTACGGTAACTCAGTAAGTGTAATGCGTTAGTGTACTGTAAGTAGTGTGCTGGTGTACAGTAACTCAGTAAGTGTGATGTGTTAGTGTACTGTAAGTAGTGTGTTGGTGTACAGTAAGTCAGTAAGTGTAATGTGTTAGTGTACTGTAAGTAGTGTGTTGGTTTACAGTAGCTCAGTAAGAGTAATGTGTTAGTGTGCTGTAAGTAGTGTGTGCGTGTACGGTAACTCAGTAAGTGTAATGCGTTAGTGTACTGTAAGTAGCGTGTGCGTGTACGGTAACTCAGTAAGTGTAGTGTGTTAGTGTACTGTAAGTAGTGTGTTGGTGTACAGTAACTCGGTAAGTGTAATGTGTTAGTGTACTGTATGTAGTGTGTTGGTGTACAGTAACTCGGTAAGTGTAATGTGTTAGTGTACTGTAAGTAGCGTGTTGGTGTACAGTAACTCGGTAAGTGTAATGTGTTAGTGTACTGTATGTAGCGTGTTGGTGTACAGTAACTCGGTAAGTGTAATGTGTTAGTGTACTGTAAGTAGTGTGTTGGTGTATAGTAACTCAGTAAGTGTAATGTGTTAGTGTACTGTAAGTAGTGTGCTGGTGTACAGTAACTCAGTAAGTGTAATGTGTTAGTGTACTGTAAGTAGTGTGTTGGTGTACAGTAACTCAGTAAGTGTAATATGTTAGTGTACTGTAAGTAGTGTGTTGGTGTACAGTAACTCAGTAAGTGTAATGTGTTAGTGTACTGTAAGTAGTGTACTTACTCTCCTCCTCTCTCTCTCTCACACTTCCTCACCTCTCTCTCCCCTCCAGGCTGCAGGGTCTATATAAGTCAGTGTTGAGTCACTGAGCTGTTACTGAGCAGGAAACGTTCAGCAGAGCTCTTCTTGGACACGGCGCTACTCAGCCGAGCAAACCTGCGCAGTACTGACAGCGCTGCAAACTACTAAGCAGGTAAAGTTGATTTATTAGAGTTGTGAGAGCTGTAGTGCTCAGAGTGCTGCAGCTTTACCTCTCAGAGTCTGATAGAGAAGTGTTAGTTCATCATCAGAGACGGGTAGAAGAACACAAACCCACATTTAACCCACAGGATTGTTCTGTACGGGGAACCCAAACAATAAGAACCAAAGGTTCAAGAAAACTTCAGCAGAACCACATCAGTAGCAGCTCTAAGTACAGAATGACCTACAGAACTGCAGTGGAACCTCTTAGTACATCCAGCCTCTTTAGGTTCTGGTCAGTGGTCAGTCTTAAGAATAAGGTGGGTATGCTATAAACATGTACCATAGCACACCTAGACTCACAGTCTGGGCTGGTGTCCATAAGTAGACCAGCAGGGGTTAGGGTTATTGTGCGGGTGGGTTGGTTCAACAGAGTTTAGACATTTATGGGCTGGACTTTAAGTCTTTAAGTTTGAATAGTCATGGGTCACCGTATACACTGTCCAGCCCCTGCATTGGGTACACCTCCATGTATCTACACTCTACACACTGTTCAGTTTATCAGCTAACAAGTATGTTAAGGTTCTACACTTACAGAAGGTCGTCCATTTACTTCTCTTAATAACTGATTATATGCTAAAGTGTTGCTGCCACTATCATTTCTTTAAAAAAAAAAAACATTGATTAGGCCACTCGTAGTCATGGTCTGTTAAATATGTAGGGCCTCTAGAAGGCCGAGAGTGATGAAATTGGACACCCAGAATAAAAAATCTAAGTGTGATTGGTTGGTTCTTCGTTAATCTAATGCTTTAAGCTCTTTAAGTTCTTACCAACAGGAGAGCTATTAGCTATACGTACCCAGATACCATAGACAAAAGCCAGTTTTTAACTCATTTTGATGGGTAATATTTTGTTTCCACCCAAAACTTACTGAAACATGAGAAATACTGTAATACATGTTCTATATATCTACACATGCTTTGGAACAGCTATAGTCAAATAGATACTCAACTCATCCTAACATGGTACTTAATGTGGCAAACAGCAGTCCAAATAGAAAAAGCAAACGAAAATCTCTCCGTTTTAGACTTTTATGTTTCTCTTATTGGTATTGTGTAGCCTGCACAGGTGGGGGATCAAATAAAAACATAACACATTTGGAATTTACCAACAGAAGTCGTCTTGAGTCACTTGGAATAAAATCGTGTTATATTCACCTCTGTCTAAATTTGGGAAGTTTTAAAGAGACTGGATTTTTTTCACTGACATTTTTTTGGAATTCCTACTGTAATTCTATTCAAATAGAAACTAATTTCCCCCAGAATTGATCTTGTTTTTGAGGAAAAAGTCAAAATATGTAAAAGTGTAAAGTTATTTCTGGCCACTGTGCTGTAATCCTGTCATTTATTTAAAAAAATAAACAACAACAACAACACATTTATCTAGAACTGTTAATTCAGTGTTCAATAGTTTATTCAACCAGAGCATCAACCCTTTGTCATCCAGAGTGTGAGAAAAGCTTTCTTAATTCTTAATTATCTCTTTCTTTCTCTCTCACTTTCTCCTACTCACTCTCTCTCTCTCTCTCTCTCTCTCTCTCTCTCTCTCTCTCACACACACACAGAGCTCTTACTGGGTGTGGAACGTTCCACAGGACTCTTCTTGGGTGCAGGAACACTGAGCTAAGCAATCCTTTCCAATAGTCCAGCACAAGACCTTCCGCTCCCTCAGCACGCTCAGAATCTAATCAGGTGAGCTTCATTTAATATATTTCCTAAAGTTACACTGAGATTACCTCACAGAGCTTACAGGACTAACCTACAGAGCTGCAGTGATACTAAGTATAGAGAAGTCGTACAGGTACATGTCAGGGACAGTGGGATTTAAAGGAGCAGTGTGGGGGGATTCGGGGGGAAAACACACAAGAAAAAGTAACGGACAGCGAATCCTCACCCACAAAGGCAAAAGAGCATCAGGAAGCCAAACAAAGACACTAGAGGACACTAAAGCCCACCTTTAAGTTGGGTGACCTAGCGCTCTTAGCAGTGCACAGGTGAATAGCACATACTAATCCATTTTTTTTATTATAAAATCATTTACCTAAAAACACATTGAGATAAGATCCTCGACTCGGGTCGACGTGAGCAGAGCTAAAGGTCAGTTTGGTTTTATTACACAGTGATATACTCCAACTAAGCAGCAACACACGGTGCAACATAAGGGGCATGGCAAAACGTAATCAGGGACAGGCAGAGTTCAGAACCAGAAGGGACAGGCAACGGAGACAACCAAGTTGAGAGGGTAAGGCTAGGAGAATAGTCAGAGGATGAGAGCGAAGGTCGGGAGCCAAAGAGTGAGAAAGATACAGACGTGCGTGTGCGGCGTCATCGAGCGTTGCCCTCTGGGAAGTGGAGTCCGGAGAGACACGGGAGCAGGGAAGACCCGGAAGCGTGACAGCAGTTATGATCTCTTATACCAGCTACACTAATACTGGTAATCTGGCAGTCACCTCAATACTGATGGTACAGACAGTCAGAGTGCATTACAGGGGTGTTGGCAGTCAGTACAGGATGTATACAGGTGATGTACAGGTGATGTACAGGTGGTTTACAGGTGGTTTACAGGTGATGTACAGGTGATGTACAGGTGATGTACAGATGGTTTACAGGTGATGTACAGGTGATGTACAGATGGTTTACAGGTGGTGTACAGGATGTATACAGGTGATGTACAGGTGGTTTACAGGTGATGTACAGGTGATGTACAGGTGGTTTACAGGTGGTGTACAGGTGATGTACAGGTGATGTACAGATGGTTTACAGGTGGTTTACAGGTGATGTACAGGTGGTTTACAGGTGATGTACAGGTGATATACAGGTCATGTACAGGTCATGTACAAGTGGTTTACAGGTGATGTACAGGTGGTGTACAGGTGGTGTACAGGTGATGTACAGGTGGTTTACAGGTGATGTACAGGTGGTTTATAGGTGATGTACAGGTGGTTTATAGGTGATGTACAGGTGGTGTACAGGTGGTTTATAGGTGGTGTACAGGTGGTTTATAGGTGATGTACAGGTGGTTTACAGGTGATGTACAGGTGATGTACAGGTGGTTTACAGGTGATGTACAGGTGGTTTATAGGTGGTGTACAGGTGGTTTATAGGTGATGTACAGGTGGCTTACAGGTGATGTACAGGTGGTTTACAGGTGGTTTATAGGTGGTGTACAGGTGGTTTATAGGTGATGTACAGGTGGTTTACAGGTAATGTACAGGTGGTTTACAGGTGGTGGTACAGGTGATGTACAGGTGGTGTACAGGTGATGTACAGGTGGTGTACAGGTGGTTTACAGGTGATGTACAGGTGGTTTACAGTTGATGTACAGGTGGTTTACAGGTGGTTTACAGGTGGTGTACAGGTGGTTTATAAGTGATGTACAGGTGGTTTACAGGTGATGTACAGGTTGTTTACAGGTGGTTTACAGGTGGTGTACAGGTGGTTTATAGGTGATGTACAGGTGGTTTACAGGTGATGTACAGGTGATAAACAGGTGGTTTGCAGGTGATGTTCATGTCATGTACAGGTGGTTTACAGGTCATGTACAGGTGGTTTACAGGTGATGTACAGGTGATGTACAGGTGGTTTACAGGTGGTGTACAGGTGGTTTACAGGTGATGTATAGGTGATGTACAGGTGGTTTACAGGTGATGTACAGGTGGTTTACAGGTGATGTATAGGTGATGTACAGGTGATGTACAGATGATGTACAGGTGATGTACAGACCATGTACAGATGA
This sequence comes from Prochilodus magdalenae, assembly GCA_024036415.1. NCBI lineage: Eukaryota > Metazoa > Chordata > Actinopteri > Characiformes > Prochilodontidae > Prochilodus > Prochilodus magdalenae. The sequence continues at coordinate 31,588 of JAMWET010006066.1, forward strand.
TGTACAGGTGATGTACAGGTGATGTTCAGGTGATGTCCAGGTGATGTTCAGGTCATGTACAGGTGGTTTACAGGTCATGTACAGATGGTTTACAGGTGATGTACAAGTGATGTACAGGTGGTTTACAGGTGATGTACAGGTGATGAACAGGTGGTTTGCAGGTGATGTACAGGTGGTTTACAGGTGATGTACAGGTGATGAACAGGTGGTTTGCAGGTGATGTACAGGTGGTTTACAGGTGATGTACAGGTGATGTACAGATCATGTACAGATGATTTACAGGTGATGTACAGGTGATGTTCAGGTGATGTACAGGTGATGTTCAGGTCATGTACATGTGGTTTACAGGTCATGTACAGGTGGTTTACAGGTGATGTACAGGTGATGTACAAGTGATGTACAGGTGGTTTACAGGTGGTTTACAGGTGGTTTATAGGTGATGTACAGGTGGTTTACAGGTGATGTACAGGTGATGTACAGGTGATTTGCAGGTGATGTACAGGTGGTTTACAGGTGATGTACAGGTGGTTTACAGGTGGTTTATAGGTGATGTACAGGTGGTTTACAGGTGATGTACAGGTGGTTTACAGGTGGTGTACAGGTGATGTACAGGTGGTTTATAGGTGATGTACAGGTGGTTTACAGGTGGTTTACAGGTGGTGTACAGGTGGTTTACAGGTGATGTATAGGTGATGTACAGGTGGTTTACAGGTGATATACAGGTGATTTATAGGTGATGTACAGGTGGTTTACAGGTGATGTATAGGTGATGTACAGGTGATGTACAGATGATGTACAGGTGATGTACAGATCATGTACAGAAGATGTACAGGTGATGTACAGGTGATGTTCAGGTGATGTACAGGTGATGTACAGGTGATGTTCAGGTCATGTACAGGTGGTTTACAGGTCATGTACAGGTGGTTTACAGGTGATGTACAGGTGATGTACAGGTGATTTACAGGTGATGTACAGGTGGTTTATAGGTGATGTACAGGTGGTTTACAGGTGATGTACAGATGATGAACAGGTGGTTTGCAGGTGATGTACAGGTGGTTTACAGGTGATGTACAGGTGATGTACAGATCATGTACAGATGATTTACAGGTGATGTACAGGTGATGTTCAGGTGATGTACAGGTGATGTTCAGGTCATGTACAGGTGGTTTACAGGTCATGTACAGGTGGTTTACAGGTGATGTACAGGTGATGTACAAGTGATGTACAGGTGGTTTACAGGTGGTTTATAGGTGATGTACAGGTGGTTTACAGGTGATGTACAGGTGGTTTGCAGGTGATGTACAGGTGGTTTACAGGTGATGTACAGGTGGTTTACAGGTGGTTTATAGGTGGTGTACAGGTGGTTTATAGGTGATGTACAGGTGGTTTACAGGTGATGTACAGGTGGTTTACAGGTGGTGTACAGGTGATGTACAGGTGGTGTACAGGTGATGTACAGGTGGTGTACAGGTGGTTTGCAGGTGATGTTCATGTCATGTACAGGTGGTTTACAGGTGATGTACAGGTGGTTTACAGGTGGTGTACAGGTGGTTTACAGGTGATGTATAGGTGATGTACAGGTGGTTTACAGGTGATGTACAGGTGGTTTACAGGTGATGTATAGGTGATGTACAGGTGATGTTCAGGTCATGTACAGGTGATGTTCAGGTCATGTACAGGTGGTTTACAGGTCATGTACAGGTGGTTTACAGGTGATGTACAGGTGATGTACAAGTGATGTACAGGTGGTTTACACGTGGTGTACAGGTGGTTTATAGGTGATGTACAGGTGGTTTACAGGTGATGTACAGGTGATGAACAGGTGGTTTGCAGGTGATGTACAGGTGGTTTACAGGTGATGTACAGGTGATGTACAGATGATTTACAGGTGATGTTCAGGTGATGTACAGGTGATGTTCAGGTGATGTACAGGTGGTTTACAGGTGATGTACAGGTGATGTACAGATGATGTACAGGTGGTTTACAGGTGGTTTACAGGTGATGTACAGGTGGTTTACAGGTGATGTACAGGTGGTTTACAGGTGGTTTACAGGTGATGTACAGGTGGTTTACAGGTGATGTACAGGTGATGAGGTGCAGCAGCAAATATCGAACAATAACTCACATTGAATATTCAGACAGATATGGCTCCATATAGTGTGCTACAGTAGTGAGTGTCTGGTGCTCTGCTTAACTCTATCACTCCAACCTATAAAAACAGTAGGTAATATTACACTGTATTTCATCTTTTTGCTTATAATAACAAGTAGGACGTGGCCCTTAAAGTCCCCATGCTCATACATACATGCAGTACATCAACTTCGTTAAGCAGCTTATAGCTACAGATCATTTAGCATCACATACACAATCTCCAATATATCTACCCTACTGAAGCTCTCTCTCTCTCTCTTATTCTCTCTATCTCTCCTCAACTCATCTCCTCTCATCTCTCTCATCCCGCCTCGACAGCCCTCTCTCTCTCGTCTCTGGGAGTCGATTCTTCTCTCTCTCTCTCTCTGTCTGTCTCTCTGTCTCTCTCTGTCTCTCTGTCTCTCTCTCTCTCCGTCTCGCTTTCAGGATGAAGCTGTCTGTTCTTCTGATGTTCCTCCTGGCTCTGACTCCCAGCTCTGGCAAACGCTGTGATAGAGATTATAACAACCAAAATGGCTACGAAGATTTCTCAGACAAGCACATTTTACCAAAGGATTTTCCAATAAATCCCTTAAGAAAAGACCTAAATTACATATTTGAGAAGTACCTACAAAAACACGATCTCTGCGGAAGAGTGGGTTTGCAGACCTTCTTTGACTGTTCTAATACAGACCGATATGCACGACCAAATGTACTGACTGTTGAAAACATCTGTAATGGTAAAGGCTTTGAATATGGTAATAAGGGAAACCTGTGCATCAGTGAGCAGAAGTTCCCTGTTTACATGGTTAAAAGTAAGAAACTTAAAAATAGTTGCAAAGTACAGAGTGTGACTTATAGCAAACAGTATGTGGTTGTTGGTTGTGGAAAAATTAAAAACACATGTCTGCCTGTACACTTTCATACTCAGACAAACGATGTGCCAGACCAAAATGCTGCACGCTGTAAACCGTAAACCAATGAATTGATTCTGCGGTTTAATAAAAAAACGTCTCTTTGTTCTATTAGTCTTCCTTGTTCTTTACACCAGAGCGGTGCCCATTCCTTCATGCCTTCACTGCTGGATAAAAATCTGTTTATGGTTATTGTATGGTTACTGGATGTTTATGGTTATTAATGTAATCCACTTTCTCTTAATAAATTGTGATTGTTTACAGTTAGGATGCAGGGAATGCAGCTAGTACTGAATGTCTGTGCAGTACATGTTGAGGCATGAGAGAACACTGTACTCCAGAAACTGGTGAAAGATTGTTCTGGATTTATTTCAGTCTGTGCTTTTTGCTTCAGCATTAAAAATATGAATCATCTACATGGTGATGAATGCAAAACGTGATCTGTGTCATTTCTTTAGTTAGTATGTTTATTCATGTTTATTAGAGTTTATTATTCGTTTGCTGAATTGAAAATACAGTAGAAAAAACAAAACAATGTTGCTTGTTCAAAAGCCCCAGGATATACATATACTTCATCTCTAATATACAGTGCATCCGGAAAGTATTCACAGCGCTTCACTTTTTCCACATTTTGTTAGGTTACAGCCTTATTCCATATTGTATTAAATTAATCTCTTTCCTCAAAATTCTACACAAAATACCCCATTATGACCATGTGAAAAAAGTTTTCTTGAGAGTTTTGAAAATGTATTAAAATTAAAAAACAAAGAAATCATATTTACATAAGTATTCACAGCCTTTGCTTAATACTTTGTAGAACCCCTCTTGGCAGCAACTACAGCCTCAAGTCTTTTTGAATATGATGCCACAAGCTTGGCACACCTCTCTTTTGGCAATTTTTCCCATTCTTCTTTGCAGTATCTTTGAAGCTCCATCAGGTTGGATGGGAGACGTCTGTGCACAGCCATTTTCAGATCTCTCTAGAGATGTTCAATCGGATTCAAGTCTGGGCTCTGGCTGGGCCACTCCAGGACATTCACAGAGTGGTCCTGAAGCCACTCCTTTGAGATCTTGGCTGTGTGCTTCGGATCGTTGTCCTGCTGAAAAATGAACCGTCGCCCCAGTCTGAGGTCAAGAGCGCTCTGGAGCAGGTTTTCATCCAGGATGTCTCTGTACATTGCTGCATTCATCTTTCCCTCTATCCTGACTAGTCTGCCAGTTCCTGCTGCTGAAAAACATCCCCATAGCATGATGCTGCCACCACCATGCTTGACTGTAGGGATGGTATTGGCCTCGTGATGAGCAGTGCCTGGTTTCCTCCAAACATGACGCCTGGCATTCACACCAAAGAGTTCAATCTTTGTCTCATCAGACCAGAGAATTTTGTTTCTCATGGTCTGAGAGTCCTTCAGGTGCCTTTTAGCAAATTCCAGACGGGCTGCCTTGTGCCTTTTACTAAGGAGTGGCTTTCGCCTGGCCACTCTGCCATACAGGCCTGATTGGTGGATTGCTGCAGAGATGGTTGTCCTTCTGCAAGGTTCTCCTCTCTCCACGGAGGAACGCTGGAGCTCTGACAGAGTGACCATCGGGTTCTTCTCCCCCGATTGCTCAATTTAGATGGCCGGCCAGCTCTAGGAAGAGTCCTGGTGGTTTCAAACTTCTTCCATTTACGAATGATGGAGGCCACTGTGCTCATTGGGACCTTCAAAGCAGCAGAAATTTTTCTGTATCCTTCCCCAGATTTGTGCCTCGAGACAATTTTGTCTCGGAGGTCTACAGACAATTCCTTTGACTTCATGCTTGGTGTTTGCGCTCTGACATGCAGTCAACTGGGGGACCTTAAATAGACAGGTGTGTGCCTTTCCAAATCATGTCCAATCAACTGGATTTACCACAGGGGGACTCCATTTATGCTGTAGATAACATCCTCGAACGGATGATCTAGGCTGGAAACTAGGATGCTCTCCTGAGCCACTCAATTTTGTGAGCTTCAACCATGGCGAAGGCAATGGTGTGAATAACTATTACGTCTTAAATGTGATTTTCTTGGAAGTGTTCTTTTTTATTTTTCAAAATAAATTTTCAGAACTCTCAAGAACTGGACTTTTCTTCACATGGATCATAATGGGGTAATATTTTGTAGTAGATTTTTGAGGAAAGAGCATTAAATATAGATACCAATTTGGAATAAGTGCTGTAACGTACACAAAATGTGGAAAAAGTGAAGCGCTGTGAATACTTTCCGTCATGCACTGTTATATTTTATTATCTCTTTTTCTGTCACAGTTCTAAGTTCCCCTTTCAGGTTTAGATCATATTTTTCATGATGGCCGACCAAAAGAAACTGGTCCCCACACGTTTAAAGAAAGCTGTTTTATCCTTCCTCTTAAAGTTCCATTTAGGAGGTTTTTACAGGTGGACTGTATGATTGCCATGAGCGCTACCTTTATTAGTTTGTGTCTATTCTTTTTATCTCTAAAGGCTTAAAAACTAGGGTGAACCTTCTATGACTAACTGTGTCTAAAACTTTTGGACTGTGTACTGAAGGGAGCTCAGACATGGGGTTAGTATCCATAGCAGTTTAATGGGGCAAAAAGGACCCATCAAACAGTAAAAAATGCAAAACCCAATATGTCTAAAACCAAACACAGAACAAAGTCCAACAACCACAAAACTCATGAGATTCCAAAATGATAAGTCCAAAGGACCAGTCA
>JAMWET010006067.1:0-174925 GCA_024036415.1 Prochilodus magdalenae
TACACTTACTGAGTTACTGTACACCAACACGACAATACTTACAGCGACTAACACATTACACTTACTGATTACTGTACACCCAACACTCACTTACACAGTACACTAACACATTACACTTACTGAGTTACTGTACAACCAACACACTACCTAGCTACACTAACACATTACCACATTTACTGAGTACGGAACACCAAACACACTACTTACAGTACACAACACTTACACTTTACTGAGTTACGTGCACCAACAACCTACTACGCACACTAAAACACATTACACTTACTGAGTTACTGTGCACAACAACATACTTACAGTAACACTAACACATTACACTTATGAGTGATGTACACCAACACTCTAATTATCAGTACACTAACACATTGACAGCTTACGGAGTTACTGTGCACAGAAACACGTACTTACAGCACACTAACACATTACACTTACTGAGTTACTGTACACCAACACACTACTTACAGTACACTAACACATTACACTTACTGAGTTACTGTACACCAACACGCTACGTACAGTACACTAACACATTACACTTACTGAGTTACTGTACACCAACACGCTACGTACAGTACACTAACACATTACACTTTCTTATTATTTATTTTATGTGTACACCACTGGACATTTATGATCATTTACGTGGGTTTGTTCTAACAGACGTTGAATTTACTTGAGGTGAAATATCATCATGTTTATTCAGGTTTATGTAGGTGTACTGTAGCCATATGAATGATGCCTTTAAGTAAATAATAATAATAATGTTTATTAATAGAGCACCTTTCTTACTGTTGGCAGCTCAAATTGCTTTACAGACAATTAATATCAGTAATGGGAAGGAGTACTACTACCTACACACACACCCACACACACACACATATATATATACAGCGCAGGAATCATTTAAGAGTTCAAAATGATCAGTGTCTCTAGATGTACAGTTTCTCGGTTCGTGTTTGACCAAAATGGGCAGTTCTGTTTTATTCTCTACACTACTGGAAACATGTCTCCCAAATTCCAGATCAGATATTGTATTAGATCTGTTTATTTAGAAAATCACTAATGAGCCTCCAGAACCTTGTTTTGATCCATGCTCGCTGTGTGTTTCACCCCAGCCACCGTTCGCAAGTCTCTCTGTAGGTCACTTGAGGTCATCTTATGGTGGTTCAGTGACATTGGAATGAGGTGGCGCTCATCATGGTCAGAAGGGAGGGGTTTTGGCCCTCTGCCAGTCTGTGGCTGTGTTGTCCTGTGTGTTTGCTGCTTGACCTTGTTCTTATGACCCAGATGCTCACTGTATCTGCCAGTAAAGCTAGAACCCAACTTTCTGTTCCTCACTAAGAACCTGCTGTACAGGAGTTCAGGAGATGCTGATTTAAGAAGAAACTGGAGTGGCCTCTTATTTATTTCCAGAGCTGTATATGTACACACACACACACACACACACACACAAACACACACACACACACACACACACACACACACACACACACACACACAAATACACATAAACATACATAGAAATACATACACACACACTCACACACACTTAAATGCCATGTTAATGTAGTTTTAACTAAATGCTAAGTATGTGTTTTTAAATGTTTCTTAAACGCGAGCACACAGCTTGACTGTCCAATAGAGGCTGGAAATGAGTTCCACAATTTAGAAGCATAGTAACTAAAAGAGATCTCTCCATGTTTCCTGTACTTTACAGAATGTATTTGCAGAAGGCCAGCCCCTGCAGATCTAAGATCACGAGCTGAAGGATAAACAGAGAGACATTCTGTGATGTAAGCAGGTGCTAGATTATTCAGAGCCTTATAGACCAGCAGCAGAACTTGAAAGCCTATTCTAATAGGCACAGGTAGCCAGTGCAGCCCCTTTAGAGCAGGAGTAATATGAGTTCTCTTTTTTAGTTTGTGTTAGGATCCAAGCTGCTGTGTGCTGTAAAGTGTTACTCATCTTGAGGTCAAGGATTGTGTATATTGTGTATGCCCAGTGACATTAGTCACCTCATGGCAGGTTTTCCAAAACCAAAATTCTACACATAAGGAGGAGCACAGCCTTAACCCAGCACTGTTTTAGTCAGTCTTCAGAGTTGTGTTTGCTTCTTCGAATAAACGTTGCCATGGTCACTACTCAGTCTCAAGCCATTCATGTGAAAGGAACCTGCTTGCTTCTTTGAACCCTAATATGACCATGAATAAGTTCAAGACTTGTTTAAAAAGAGCCACACTAAACGTATCAAGGACTTTAAGTGCAGTTTTAGTACCGGGCTTCTGTACAGTACTTGTCCCAAGGGCTTCCCTTTCCTCTTAATTCTCCATTTGTCTAGTGAAAGGAGTCTTTTGCTCCAGGATGCTTTATGGATTTGATATAGCGTTTAATTTACTCTCTGTGCTATTAGGAAGTCCCGCAATAAACCCGGGCTAGTGCAGCCTTTAAAGGTAGGGCTGTGAAATATTACTCACTAAAACAGCAACTTCTCTGCACACAGTGGAGTTTATCAAGTTACATCTGTCACTTGGTTCACACTCAAGGACCCGGGAACGCTTTGTAATCGCCTGCAGTGCAGACCTGGATCAGGCAACGCAGCAAATCCCAAAGTTCAGACTCCCACAGTAATGAATAGGAAGAAAAGGTGGGAGAATGAATGTGCTGAGCAAGTTTATTTGGGTTGATATAAAAATCAGTATCCGGACAAATAGCAGGCCTGAAAACACAGCCAGGCAGATAAATCCTGGGTAGTCAAGACCTGGAGAAACAGGTGAAAGGCAAAACAACCAGTAAAGCAAACAGGAACAAGGAAAGAGACACATCATACTAAACACCTAAATATAGAAAGCCAAAAGGCTGGAAAGCTGTGAACACCAAAACATGAAATATGAAAACACCAAAAACTGAAACACGGAAAAACACTTGCCTGTCTTCTAAACCACGTTATCCTTCTGGGGGTAGAGTCGAGTCAGGTCAGGCCAGTTGCATGCAGTGGAAATGTAGCTTCAAATGGTTGGTGTCTTGAGTTGGGTTAAAATCTCACACTGACATGTCTCACAGGCTCCAGTGGACTTTGCTCTGCATTTACTGCTGCTTTACTTCTGCCAATTTAATTCCTCAGGCAGCTTCAGATGGAAATTTGTTCAGCTGCAGTTAAAGTTAAACAGAATCTTGTTCTTCCACAGTTCAAGTTTAAGAGATTTTTGTTGAGCTACAGTCAGATTCAGACAGATTTTGTTCTGCTACACTGTTTTGATACAGTCAGATTCAGACAGATTTCTGTTAGGCTACATTCAAACTTAGCCAGAACTTTGTTGGACTACAGTCAGATTGAGCCAATTGTTTTTAGGTTATAATCAAATTCAGATAGAATTTTGTTCGACTACAATCAGATTCAGACAGATTTTGTTCTGCTACTCTCAAATTCTAAGAGAATTTTGTTTTGATACAGTTGAATTTAGATTTTTGTTAGGCTACAGTCAAACTTAGCCAGAAGTTTGTTGAACTACAGTCAAATTCAGACAGATTTTGTTGGGCTACAGTCAAATTTTTAGAAGTCTGTTAGGCTGCAATCATGTTCAGACAGATTTTTGTCAGCTACAGTTGGGTTTAGAGAGAATTTTGTCAAAAGCCAGTTCAATTCAGACAGAATTTTGCTAGGCTATGGCTGATTTTTACTTGGCTGCATTTAATCAGAAAAAGTTTTCTCAGATTACAGTTTAATTCTGAAAGAGGATTTTGTCAAGTCAGTGAAATTGGAAGAGAATTGTGTTCTACGTTTCAATTCAAAAGAACTGTTTCGGGCTGTAGTTGAATTCAGAGAGATTTTTGTGGTGCTACAATCATATTCAGACAGAATATTGTGCGGCCACAGTCAAATTCAGAGAGAACTTAATTGGGATACAGTCATATTTAGACAGACTTTTGTCAGCAACACCAGGGTTCAAGGATCTTTTTCCGGCTACAACTATATTTAACCAAAATTCTGCCAGGCTAGTGTTTAAATTTTAAACATGGTGATATGGTTCACGTCAGACTGAGAATTTTCTCAGCCCATATTCAAATTTGGATTAAAATTCCAGGCCTGTGCAGGAGATACTAAGTTGGCACAGAGTCAGACACCTCCACAGTATGAATTTGAAAATTTGCCCTGTGTTTGATGGACGTAGCATTTCCGGGTTTCTCCATGTGCACTTGGTGTATTTCTTATACGGGGAGAAAAGTCAGTACGCTGTGAGAGCCTTTCTGAGCCGCCACTGCTGGGAATGTATTATAGATGCTGTCATGGCGGGTTTGTTTAAGAGATGTGATCTGTGATGGTACTCTCCTCCATTTCCTGCGCCGGCTGACAGCAGCACAGGCCGTGTCTAACATAACAGAATATTAATAGCATCCAGTCCATTTGTGGGCTTTCTTAACCCAGAGAGCAGTTCATGTGGAATGGATGGAGGGCTGAAACGAGTTCTGTGCTGTTGTTCTTATTTGCTTTAAACGCAGTGCCCATTCAGATTATGTGGTCTAGCCTGCAGCTGACAGTGGAGGAGTGTTCCCAAGAGGATGTGTTGAACACTGTTTAATCTCTTACAGACCGATTTGTCTTAATTACTGAATCAAATCAAATATTATGACTGTTATTACTGTAGAGAGTCCATCACTGCTCTGGTACAATAAAAACACCTCATGAATTTTAATAATTTTATATATTTATTTAGCACAAAATTAGCTGGTGCTGATAATCGTTGTATATATGATTGTATATGTAGTAATATTTACATATAGTCATGGTCCTCAGCTATTCAATTGCATCCCCCCAAGGTAGCTTGAAAGGAAGAGTTAAATTCCTATATTGTCTCTTTCTGAAGTCTTAATTATCTCTATATTTAATACACTGATTCCAGCTGTGCATGGGCTAGTCAAACAATGCAGCTGTGAACAGTCCCAGTATGTGTGCGAACCTCCTCTGAATACAAGCTAACACACAGTCTCTCTCTCTAATAGGGAGAACATGTTTCTGCTTTAAAAGTGTGTGCGAGAGAGAAACAAAAGAGACAAAGAAGGTCAAAAAAGAGAATAAAAATGTGAGAGAGTGGGAGAGAAATAGAATGAGAGAGATGGTGAAAAATGAGAGTGAAGGAGAGAATGAAATAGACAGTAAAAGAGAATGAGAGAGAGAGATAAAGACAGAATAAAAAAGATAGAGAGAGAATGAAACAAAAAGTGGGAGAGAGAGACAGATAGGTGGTGAAAATGAGAGAGTGAAAGTAAGAGAATGAAATAGAGAGTAAAGGAGAATAAAAGAGAGAGAGGGAGAGAGATATGGAGTGAATAGGAAAATAGAGAGAATGAAAAAAGAGAGAGTGGGGGAAAGAGACAGAGATGGTGAAAATGAGAAAGTGAAAGTGAGGGAATGAAATAAAGAGTAAAGGAGAATAAAAGAGAGAGAGGAAGAGAGAGATATGGAGAGAATAGGAAAATAGAGAATGAAAAAAAAGAGAGAGTGGGGAAAGAGACAGAGATGGTGAAAATGAAAGAGTGAAAGAAAGAGAATTAGAGATTAAAAAAGAAAGAGAGGGAGAGAGATTATGGGAGAATAGGAACATGGAGAGAGAATGAGAAAAAGAGTGGGAGAGAGAAACAGAGAGAGAGAGAGATTGTAAAAAATGAGAGAGTGACAAAGAGAATGAAATAGAGAGTAAAAAAGAATGAATGAGAGAGAGAGAAAAGGGAGAGAGATTAAGAGATAATAGGAAGATAGGGAAAGAATGAGAAAGAAAGAATGGGACAGAGAGTGGGAGAGAGGGAGAGAGAGCAGTGGTGTAACTACAGGGGGTGGAGCAGGGTGGGCAGTCACACTGGGGCCTGCAGCGGAGATGATCTAACCGAGTGCACAGCGCAGCCACATCCATTAATGTGTAAAAAAGCCCACCCTGGTCTGCACACTGCACATGCGTGTAATAAATGGCATTACATCAGAGATGTGTAGTACAACGAGCTAGTCTGCTAGCCTACAGCATCACGGTTCACAGAATAGATAAGAGGAGCAGAGGAAGGTGGAGCTGAGGGGAAAAGACAGAGCGTGTGCTCAGCTAGCTGCTACTGCTGTACTCTCTCTCTCCCTCCGACGAGAAACATCACATTAATCCACCACCGGCCGAGATGAGTGATTTCCAGACTGGAGCTAATTGATTTCATTAACAATGGCATGTGCAGTGTTTGCTTAGCTATGAGGAATAGTCCCGGTTCTGCTTCCCAGCATAGCCATCTTATTTACTGATGCTACCCAGACAGAAACCAACAAAACAGTCTTCAATCATGGAGAACCCTGTTCCTGCGTCTGTGGTGTAATCAGCTCGTATACAGCCGCAGCAAATAGTGTTCCATTAAAGTAGCATATGTAAGATGACGCAACCGGTCGAATTCATAATCCACACAAGAGGCACATCGCCACAGTGCCTCCCTCCTTCCTTTAATTCTTCTCATGGTGAGTTCAGCATAGGGTTGCCAACTTCCTGAAATCAGAAACAAGGAACTCGGGTGGGGGTATGTGTAGATGGGGCTCGTAAATGATGGGGAGTCCAATGGAAAATTGCTCAGCAGGTCTTAAAGTCAGGGTCGACTCTTGATGAATGACTCTAAGAGTTGAAATCCTTGAAGTCGAATCTTCCACTCTGTCGACTCAGAGTTCTTTTCCCGCCGTATCCAGCTCGGGGGAGATTCTGACGGAGTTGAGTGTAAGGAAGTGAAGAGTCTGGATTTAGGTAGCGAGAGTTTGTTCAGCAGCTTGAAGCAATGCCAGCATGGCTTACCAGCCGCTGTGAGCACAAACTTTGCAGAACGCTTTCTACACATCCCGAACCGCAACTGACAGCTTGTTATTTTCTTCATGATTTGAGTAATAAGCTGCACAAGCAACAAAACCAAAGACAAGCTATGTTTTTCACAGGATGTTGTGGGAGAGAAGCTGAGATTTGCTAATATTCCAACTTCCTATTTAATCTTCTATGTGCTGCAGTTACATGGTGCTGGCACGTTCTGTGACTGCTGCATCACTTAAGGTGGACCGGAAAAGTCAAAAATGGAAGGTTACAGGATGGTATGGAAAATCCACTACTAACTGGGGCCTTTCAATAAGAACTATAAGATTACATCAAACTATTTTTTCAATAACATAACCTCTGAAATTGCCATGCATCCCTATGGGTAGTCAATTTCTCATTCCCTGTAATCAGAATTCCCTCCTGTATTGTGATATTTGGTTCTTGTCTTTCTGAGGTTGCTATTTTTCAGCTCTCCTGCCGTTGCCAGTTGTGCCGTAGCGATGCTGACAGTGCTTCTCATTGGTCGTGACTCGTGCGCATTTTCTGTTTGGGTACAGGAACATAGAATGACAGACAGGCTGATGGAGAGCAGCAGTGTTTCCTTCTAACTCGTCCAATTGTCTTAGTCTGATCTACAGTATTTCTCTCCCATAGATTGGCACCGAACTGTTTCTCAAAAATACGTAACACAGTGCATCCCATGTTAAGCTTCCAAACAATATTTTACAGGATGATTGGCAACCTGAGTTCAGGATCATACACAATCCCTTTACTCCTCGTCTCCAGTGATGGACAGCTGCACCGATGTTAACTCTTGATTTCCTTCTGTTTATGTCACTGCATTTGTTTGATGCCGAACGTACAAACGGGATTCCAAAAAAGTTGGGACACTAAACAAATTGTGAATAAAAACTGAATGCAATGATGTGGAGGTGCCAACATCTAATATTTTATTCAGAATAGAACACAAATCACAGATCAGAAGTTTAAACTGAGAGAATGTATCATTTTAAGGGAAAAATATGTTGTTTCAAAATTTCATGGCGTCAACAAATCCCAAAAAAGTTGGGACAAGGCCATTTTTACCACTGTGTGGAATCCCCCCTTCTTCTTACAACACTCAACAGATGTCTGGGGACAGAGGAGACCAGTTTATCAAGTGTAGAAATAGGAATGCTCACCCATTCATCTAATACAGGCCTCTAACTGTTCAATCGTCTTGGGCCTTCTTTGTCGCACCTTCCTCTTTATGATGCACCAAATGTTCTCTATAGGTGAAAGATCTGGACTGCAGGCTGGCCATTTCAGTACCCGGATCCTTCTCCTACGTAGCCATGATGTTGTGATTGCTGCAGAATGTGGTCTGGCATTATCTTGTTGAAAAATGCAGGGTCTTCCCTGAAAAAGATGACGTCTAGATGGGAGCATATGTTGTTCTAGAACCTGAACATAGTTCTCTGCATTAATGGTGCATCATTGCATTCAGTTTTTATTCACAATTTGTTTAGTGTCCCAGCTTTTTTGGAATCCGGTTTGTAGTTTCATGGCACAAGGATGAGCTGATGATCATCATGTGTACTCATTCTTTCATTGGTGCCTGTTCTTAGACTTTCTGCGTGGGATCAGCACCTTCAGCATGGCTCATCAGAGGTTAGGATACACCTGTGGAGGCAGCTGTGCTACTTCTTCACTCTCTCCAGTTGGTCTGATTGGACTAAACACCACAGAGACTCGCTATCACCTCTTTGAGGTACAAGGTAGTATTACCAGTCTGGATGGGCTGGGGCAAGCTGGTTGGCACACGTATCTCTGCAACATGATACATAGATCTCTTTGACATGAAATGAAAACAGCTACAGTGGTGTGAAAAAGTGTTTGCTCCCTTCATGATTTCTTTTTTGCATGTTTGTCACTTTAAATGTTTCAGATCACCAAACTAATTTAAATATTAGACATAAACAACACAAGTAAACACAAAATGCAGTTTTTATATGTACATTTTTATTATTAAGGGAGAAAAAAATTAAACCTAAATGGCCCTGTGTGAAAAAGTGTTTGCCCACTACACTTAATAACTGGTTGGGGCACCCTTATCAGCAACAACTGCAACCAGACATTTGCGGTAACGTGCAATGAGTCTTTCACAGGGCTGTGGAGGAATTTTGGCCCACTCATCTTTGCAGAATTGTTGTGATTCAGCCACAGTCAACATCTAACATTACAGAAAGCCAAAACCATCTACAGGGGTTGGACAATGAAACTGAAACACCTGTCATTATAGTGTGGGAGGTCTCATGGCTAAATTGGACCAGCCTGGTGGCCAATCTTCATTAATTGCACATTGCACCAGTAAGAGCAGAGTGTGAAGGTTCAGTTAGCAGGTAAGAGCTCAGTTCTGCTCAAAATACTGCAATGCACACAACATTATGGGTGACATACCAGAGTTCAAAAGAGGACAGATTGTTGGTGCACGTCTTGCTGGCGCATCTGTGACCAAGACAGCAAGTCTTTGTGATGTATCAAGAGCCACGGTATCCAGGGTAATGTCAGCATACCACCAAGAAGGACGAACCTCCACCAGCATCACGTAGTGACCTGGCCACTATCCTGCAAGAAGAATGGCTTAAAATCCCTCTGACCACTGTGCAGGACGCAGTATATGTCATTCCCAAGACGAACTGACGCTGTATTGGCCGCAAAAAGGAGACCCTACACCATACTAATAAATGATTGTGGTCTAAAACCAGGTGTTGCAGTTTCATTGTCCAACCCCTGTATATTTAACATTTGGTATTTTCAAGAAATGAAACATGAAAAATCTGATTTATTCTCATGACAGTATCATACAACTTTTGACATTATTTTCTAATTATTTATATTTCATATATTTTTGTTGGTTCATTTTTTCCCCTCATCTTCTTAGTAGTGGTAGGATAGCAGCAGTGGTAATGATACTATTATTATGAAGATGTTATAAGTGTAACATCTATTACTTCTATAGACTTCTTGAAAACTGATTTTGGACCATTCACATTTAAAACATGTGCCAGACAGACTATATTTAAACATTTTAGACATCCACAAACGATCATGGTTTACCTGGTTTGGACACCTTATTGGCTTATTCAACATATCTCAATAGTATTATACCATATTGAGCCATGTATATTTATATAAGCATCAAGCTAACAGAGATTACTTTTAGTGGAGTTTGACCAGACTGAGACACTGGATATTTACATTAGCATCAAGCTAACGGAGATTACTTTTAGTGGAGTTTGACCAGACTGAGACACTGGATATTTACATTAGCATCAAGCTAAAAGAGATTTCTTTTAGTGGAGTTTGACCAGATTGAGACACTGGATGTTTACATTAGCATCAAGCTAAAAGAGATTTCTTTTAGTGGAGTTTGACCAGATTGAGACACTGGATATTTACATTAGCATCAAGCTAACGGAGATTACTTTTAGTGGAATTTGACCAGACTGAGACACTGGATATTTACATTAGCATCAAGCTAAAAGAGATTTCTTTTAGTGGAGTTTGACCAGACTGAGACACTGGATATTTACATTAGCATCAAGCTAAAAGAGATTTCTTTTAGTGGAGTTTGACCAGACTGAGACACTGGATATTTACATTAGCATCAAGCTAAAAGAGATTTCTTTTAGTGGAGTTTGACCAGATTGAGACACTGGATATTTACATTAGCATCAAGCTAACGGAGATTACTTTTAGTGGAGTTTGACCAGACTGAGACACTGGATATTTACATTAGCATCAAGCTAACAGAGATTACTTTTAGTGGAGTTTGACCAGACTGAGACACTGGATGTTTACATTAGCATCACGCTAACAGAGATTACTTTTAGTGGAGTTTGACCAGACTGAGACACTGGATATTTACATTAGCATCAAGCTAACAGAGATTACTTTTAGTGGAGTTTGACCAGATTGAGACACTGGATATTTACATTAGCATCAAGCTAACAGAGATTACTTTTAGTGGAGTTTGACCAGATTGAGACACTGGATATTTACATTAGCATCAAGCTAACAGAGATTACTTTTAGTGGAGTTTGACCAGATTGAGACACTGGATATTTACATTAGCATCAAGATAACAGAGATTACTTTTAGTGGAGTTTGACCAGATTGAGACACTGGATATTTACATTAGCATCAAGCTAACGTAGATTATTTTTAGTGGAGTTTGACCAGGCCCTGACCCTGGATGTTTACATTAGCATCACGCTAACGGAGATTACTTTTAGTGAAGTTTGAACCATGAACCAGTTATATGTGTTAGCTTCAAGCTAACGTTAGTTACTATGACAAATATATTCATAAACCTGAACATGTTTGCACTGCGTCCCATGTGGCAGTCCTTGCATATGTGTGTTTTAAAAAAGTTCATCAGTCAGTCCGTAAGCGAAATTGCCTCTTGTAGACTAGCTTTTTTAGTTATTATATTGTATTTGGGTTTATTTGCATTCATTCCCCAACCAAATAGATTAGATGCTAGTGGGTGGAGCGGCATGCCTTGAGAGCATCATGTAAATTACATTTTTTAATTTTAATTGAAAGTGATTTTTGCATGGTGGGGGGCCCATTAATTGTTTTTGTACTGGGGCCAATAAGATCCTATTTACGCCACTGAATAAGGAAGAGAGGTAGTGTGACAAAGAGAGAGGGAAAGAATGAAGGGAGTGCGTAGTGGGGGGGAGCTGGGAGAGGTGGGGGTCTGTTTTTTTTTATTTTTCTGGACGCTCTCTCAGCAGTACCGTGAGGATTGTTGTGTTTTCCTGGTGCAGAGTCTGTGGTGTTTGTCTTCCTCCTGTTCTATACTGCTCTATTCTGTCCTCCAGACAGATCCATCGCTCATCCTCACCTTATAAACACAACTGACTCAGCTCCACACATCACCCCACTACAGCACAACCCACTGCATTTTATTCCTTTTTAATAATTTATTTTTCTCAAGAAATAGTATATACGGTCG
Source organism: Prochilodus magdalenae (assembly GCA_024036415.1). NCBI lineage: Eukaryota > Metazoa > Chordata > Actinopteri > Characiformes > Prochilodontidae > Prochilodus > Prochilodus magdalenae. The sequence goes on from JAMWET010006067.1 coordinate 11,839, forward strand.
GCTAATAATACACATTGCTGACGCTTTATCTAATCTTGATCATGTTTCTTGCTTTTTCTTGCTCTCTCAATTATCCACACTCTCTCTTTCCTGCTCTTTCTCTCTCTGTCTTGCTATCTCTCTGACCTCTGACACTCTTATCACTCTATCTTTTGCTTTCTTACTGTCTCTCACTGTTCAACCTCCTTACTGCTCTCTTAGTCTTTTCCACTCTCTCTACCACTATACAATAAATACTCTATTCCTCTCCTTCTTTCTCTCTCTCTAGAATTCAGAAGAACATTGTGTGGACCCAGAAAGCACTGTGCATGGGGGAAGGGCTGTTTTTATTGAACAGGCAGCTGCAGAGAAACTACTGAATACATACATACAGTGGGATAATAGCCAGCTACTCATCTTTACCTATACACCTAACCACCCAGCCTAACATGCAATACGCATGAGACTTCATACACTACATCTTAAACATTAACAACAATTTCTTTTCCTATCTGGAGACACGAAGCCTCCCAAGAGCCTTGGTGCAGTGTTACTTGACATGGCAAAGGCTCCTCAGATCCCGGAAAACTGTTTCTTGTATGTTCTCTTCTGAGAGCCTGTTAGCGAGCTACTGGTGAATGTAGGTAGACTGATGGGTTAGCTTTGGTAGATAGTAAACTGAAAAAAGAGGTTCTTTAGTAAATAACATGGACTGTGACAACTAGAAATCATATTTTGGTAATTAGGTAAACTTTTTATATTTTTAATGAAAAGTATTATAACAGGGCCTGGGTTGCCATGTAGAAGATGAGAGTAAGTGTTTAAAATAGACTGCTCATTCTCGTATTAACTGATTATCTGGTAATAACTGATATTCATTTGTTCATTCAGCTATTCATCCTTCATCCATCCTTCCATCCAATTGTGTGTTAATCTAATCATTTAACTTTGAGTAATTACATTTTACATTTTAATCTAATTTATTTATTAACTGATTTCTTCAATTGTTCATTCAGCTACTCATCCATCCATCCATCCATCCTATCTATCTATCTATCTATCTATCTATCTATCTATCTATCTATCTATCTATCTATCTATCTATCTATCTATCTATCTATCTATCTGTCTGTCTGTCTGTCTGTCTGTCTGTCTGTCTGTCTATCTATCTATCTATCCATCCATCTGTGTGTTAATTAATTATGACTTAATCTATTCATTTAACATTGATTCATTTAATCTATCTATCTATCTATCTATCTATCTATCTATCTATCTATCTATCTATCTATCTATCTATCTATCTATCTATCTATCTATCTATCTATCTATCTATCTATCTATCCATCCATCCATCCATCCATCTGTGTGTTAATTAATTATGACTTAATCTATTCATTTAACACTGATTAATTTAATCTCTCTATCTATCTATCTATCTATCTATCTATCTATCTATCTATCTATCTATCTATCTATCTATCTATCTATCTATCTATCTATCTATCTATCTATCTATCTGTCTGTCTGTCTGTCTGTCTGTCTGACTGTCTGTCTCTGTCTGTCTATCTATCTATCTATCTATCTATCTATCTATCTATCTATCTATCTATCTATCTATCTATCTATCTATCTATCTATCTATCTATCTATCTATCCATCCATCCATCCATCCATCTGCGTGTTAATTAATTATGACTTAATCTATTCATTTAACATTGATTAATTCTATCTATCTATCTATCTATCTATCTATCTATCTATCTATCTATCTATCTATCTATCTATCTATCTATCTATCTATCTATCTATCTATCTATCTATCCATCCATCCATCTGTGTGTTAATTAATTATGACTTAATCTATTCATTTAACATTGATTCATTTAATCTATCTATCTATCTATCTATCTATCTATCTATCTATCTATCTATCTATCTATCTATCTATCTATCTATCTATCTATCTGTCTGTCTGTCTGTCTGTCTGTCTGTCTGTCTGTCTGTCTATCTATCTATCTATCTATCTATCTATCTATCTATCTATCTATCTATCCATCCATCCATCCATCCATCCATCCATCTGTGTGTTAATTAATTATGACTTAATCTATTCATTTAACATTGATTAATTTAATCTATCTATCTATCTATCTATCTATCTATCTATCTATCTATCTATCTATCTATCTATCTATCTATCTATATAAATACAATGGACTGTGACAACAAGAAAGAACCACTTGAACACATAGATAGTACCATTAAGATAGCAAGTGTTGGTGAACTAATGCTAATGACTAATGCATTAGTTAACATCAGGTAATACATTATGATGGTGAACTAATATTATGCATAACTAATATTAAGAGTTTAATTCTTAATATTAAAAAATAAAAACAAATTTTCATGTCATTACCAAAACCCTGAGTTCTAGTACATGAACGGAGTTTCATTTTAGCCACACTCCTATATTTTAAAGCAGGAAATGAGACTGCAGCCCTGTTCCTCATGGCCACATGGTGAGCAGTTAGATCTCATTGTTTGAATAATAATTTTGAGTATCAGTGTGTAACATTTAGTGGTGTCACTAATGAAGTATATATCATATTTCTGTAATTAGGTAAACTTTTTATATTTTTAATGAAAAATATTGTAACAGGGCCTGGGTTGCCATGTAGAAGATGAGGTTGAGGGTTTATGATACCGGGTGTACTAGCTACATTGAAAATGAATTAAACTATCACTACCGAAACAGTCTCTACTGAAACATTTGGTCTTAAAAATGAAAACGAGGTTTGGAAAATGAAAATTTTGATCATTTGTTTCAATGAAATAAGCATAATCGCTGTGTAGCCTCACTCAGAGCGAAAGGTTTCAGGTTAAAAGCCTGAAATGTATTATTAAACCAGTTTGGTAGAATGATCTAACTCTCTGTCAGGGAGCCTTCATTTGGTGCTATATCTTCTTTCAGGCCTCGTTCTGTATGGCGAATATTAAATGAAAGCAACTCAAAACAAATCAAGTCCTTCTCCTTTTCTTGAACAGATTTCTTTATTAATATTCAAGTGAATTATTACTGCAGCCGTAAAATTGGCTTTCAATAGTGTTTCCTTTTGTGTTTATAGCCACTTAAAGAGTGTTTCTTTTCAAACCTGACATTTATGATTACTGTGGTGGATCCGAGATTCCCTGACTATGTAATAAACCTCTGCCTCGCTTAAAAACAAATCACTCATATATTCATCTGACGACATAGAGCTCCGGCGTTTGTTTGGGGTCTTGTACTGTGACGTTTTAGCCTGTAATGACTCCATTACGCTTGGAGTGAGATGAAATCTGCACTTCCCCACCTCCCGAATAGAGAAAGCCGATGCCAGGTTGGCAAAGCAGTCCAACAGCTAATTAGCTAATTAGCTCCTGTACGGCTGTGTAGCTAGCCTGCAAGACTTTTAGACAATCACTTTCACAAATGGAAGCCTCTGAGAAAACCCAGCTTGAACCCGGCGTCAGAATGAACGCTTGTTTAGTTAACAGGGACAAAAGCACTTGCCTAAGTGGTGACTTTGGAAAAATAATGACCTTTGAGATTTATAATAATCATCATCCATAACGCAACAGTGTGGGGGAAAGAAAAGACGGATAGCAGAAGAGGTTCTGTTGGCTGTGTTGTACTATAACAGCGTTTCGGGAAAGTTTATATCCTCTGAAGTATTAAGGTTTCTGTTTCATATCGGCACCAGAGGAAAGGAGGCTTAGAAATCAATGAAATAGCAGGAATAGAACAGGCTTATGGAAGTTATGCAAATCCAGTCAAATCAGACAGCACGATGCTGCTGTTCTTTAAGATTCAGGCGAATGCTTCCTCCACTTATTGTGCTTGAGCAATGAGAAATACTTTATTCTGGCACTTTTTTTTTTCCAAGGCTCTAATCCAGAATTTAGCCTGTCAGGCAGTTTTGTCTGGAGTCGATTGTTCCAAACTTAGTTTTCCCAAGTTTTTAAAACTGCGTTCTCTTTGAATGAAATAGAACTCAGTGCTGTTTTAATGGGTTGTTTCTGGTGGTTTTTTGAGCACCCAGCTCACGCTCACATCTGAACGTTGTTCATTTTCCCTGCTGTGTGCTGTTGACACACCACAGCACGTGAGCTCAGGGTGCTTTGGCTCCAGCGCTGCGGTTCTCCGTCTCTCTCCCTCTCTGTCTTTCTCTCCTGCGCCACTCTGCCTATTATTTGCTTTGTAATAAGCTTAACTGTAACTTGGCAGATTAATCCAAACCACACTTTAATGCGTCCCTTGCCTCCTGCCTAACCTTAACCTCAAATCTGCAGGCGCTCATTATTGGCTCACCCTCAGTAAAATGGGCATTGAGTATATAACGGCTCTGCTGTGGTCCCTTCGCCCCAGAAATGGGCTAATGGCTAAAACTATCATCCTAGCTGTATCGTCTATAAGGCTCCAATGCTATACTGGCCACCAGACAGTAATATACAGAATGTAGGAGACCTAAGTGTGAAGATGTCGCTGCGGTTGCTTACCTGCTGGAGCTGCACAAAGACATTCATTTGTTCATTCAGCTATTTATCTGTCATCCATCCTTCCATCCAATTGTGTGTTAATTAATTATTGAACTAATCTAGTCATTTACTTTGAGTAATTTCATTTTAATCTACTAATTCACTTATTAACTGATTTCTTAAATTTTTCATTTAGCTACTCATTCATTTAACCATCCATCCATCCATCCATCCATCCATCCATCCATCCATCCATCCATCCATCCATCCATCCAATCATTCAACTGTGTGTTAATCTATCTATCTATCTATCTATCTATCTATCTATCTATCTATCTATCTATCTATCTATCTATCTATCTGTCTGTCTGTCTGTCTGTCTGTCTGTCTGTCTGTCTGTCTATCTATCTATCTATCTATCTCTCTGTCTGTCTCTCTATCTCTCTGTCTGTCTGTCTGTCTTTCTATCTATCTATCTATCTATCTATCTATCTATCTATCTATCTATCTATCTATCTATCTATCTATCTATCTATCTATCTATCTATCTGCATGTGTTTATTTGTTGTTGTTATTTATGAGCATTACCAGATGTATTGTGAGCTTGGTGATTAGAAGTCTACAGCGGAGAAAGTTCACCAGCAGGTTGGAGTGACACTTTGACTTACCTTGTGCATTCATTCATTCATTCATTTATTTGTTCTTTCATTCATGTCTTCTTTCATTTGTATCCCTTCAAGGTCAAGACAGGAGTATCTATTTGTTCATTCATAAAAGCCGAGCTCGATCTCTCTACAAATCTCTCAAACTAGCTAGAGCCCAAGCAAAGATGATACATGTACTCAGTGTTTCTATTAGCTACCGTCTTTAAGATTTAAATTTATTCATTTGTTTTTCATTTTTGAATGTAATGACAGTGCTGTCTCCTCCTTTCCTCCTCCTCCTTTCATGCCTTGGCCTCTGCAGTGCCCCTGAGATCGAGGACGGCGGCGGTTCGTGTTCTGCTGTGCTGGAGATTACTGTAGCCTTTGCACTGTGTTGATTCAGCACATTGGTCACCCCCTACAGAGCAGCGAAGTTGAGCCCCCCTTACGGCCGCTGTTATCAGATTTGTGGTGCCACTGGCCTCTTGCACTCTATAGCACTGCTTCAACCCAGCGTAATTTCTCAACGTCAGACTTTCTGCACTGTTGAACTTCTCTGCTCTGCTTCACTCTCAGCTCTTTAAGTGAGCAATTGCAGACATGCTGTTGGACTCTATTGGCCTTTATAGTGCCTGGCCAGACAATAACTGGCTTCAGTAATGGAGCCCGCAGCATATGACCACAAATAACACACTGTAAGTCCATGTGTCTTCTAGAAACTTCACTATAGAGATTTTAGCCCTAAATTGATGGGCTTTTAGTCACAAACTGGAGTAGTTTGTTGATAAAGAAGGTTCATGTAGTTTTCTGGTATTTTTTTGTCCATTGAAGCCAATGCATGTTCAAAGTTATTACCAAACTTTATTTACCAAAAATAGTTGTTCACTTTTACTGTGCCTTTAAGACTGATATATGTAAACCAGCTGGTTATCCAGTATCTTTCTATCCTGATGTATCCTGCTGCATCTCCTCTTCTGTACTGGGCCTCATTAAGAAAAGTACTTCTTATATTTTCAATGGGAGTGGGTGGGCCTAAACTGCTGTAGGCTGGAAAGGCTATGTATGTGAATACACTCTTGGTAAAAAGAATAGCTGCACCCAGAAGAAGTCAACCCACAGGTGTAAAACTTGGTGCATAGCAGTGACAAGCCTTATCACTGTACCTGACTGACCCAACAGTCACGACTGCAAACATTCAGTAAGCAGTGATGCCAAGGTCGCCAAAGACTGTAATGGTGATGTGCCAGTTTGTCATGGAGTGACTCATAATGGCATCAGGTCATCTTCAGTGACGAGTCCTGCTTTTGTCTTGGTGAAGATGGACAGTGAATCCATGTGTGGAGGCACCATGGTCAGCGCCAATACGAACAGTTTGTTCTCATGCGCCACGTGTCCAGAAGGTCTGGTGTCACTCAACCGCCCAACTGAAAATCTGCAGGAACTGTGTGAGAATATTCAAGCTGCATGACATGGCCAATCACAGGACCATTTGGAACCTCTACAACTCCATGACAAGGCATGTGCATGTTGTGTTCACAAAGATGACGGCAGTTGTATTAAGCACACAAAACTATTATATGCTTGAAATGTGCCTGCTTATTTTTAACCTGGAGCTTTTTTTCACCCATTTCTTAGGATAGGAGTGGATACCACAACTCTCTGGTGATAATGTTGGTCCTTGTTTGTAGGAGTATGGATTTAAACAGCTGGCTTCATCTTACAGATTGTTCCATTAAAATACAGTGTGGAGATTTCACATATGGATTCCAAGTTTACCAATGCTTACACAATATGGAGAGTGACCAGGAGGCAGGATGCAAGTTCAAAGTTTTATTATAAACCAATAACTACAAGCAGAAATTACAAACAAAAACAATGGAATTATTAAAAAACAACAAACACTACTAAGAACAAGCAACACAGAAACGGACCAATCGACAGCGGGCAAGCACAAAGGGGACAGCTGGGATTCCAAATATACAAGGGCTAACCAGGAACACCTGGAAAGGGATGGAGCTACAAACTTTTTAGATTTTTTTTTTTAGATTTTAATCCCTTGTTGATCCCACAGTGGGGAAATTTAGTCTCCGCATTTAACCCATCCGTGAAGTGAAACCCCACAAACACACTCACTAGTGAACACACACACTAGGGGGCAGTGAGCACACTTACCCGGAGCGGTGGGCAGCCCTATCCACGGTGCCCGGGGAGCAGTTAGGGGTTAGGTGCCTTTCTCAAGGGCACCTCGGTCGTAACTGTAGGCTCAGGGAATCGAACCGGCAACCCTCTGGTCACAAGGCTGGTTCCCTAACCTCTAGCCCACGACTGCCCAAACTTGGGACAGGTGGGGGGCATGACAAGAGGAGCTATAAACCAAAACAAGCAAAAGCCCATGGCACAGGACAACATCAGGCACATGGAAGTAACAGAAGAGAAACAGAGACAAACAGGGACAAGGCAGGACAGGATGTGAGGAAGAGTCACAATATGGGCTTTTTAAAAACACGGAAAACCGAGTGCGCTGCAGTTTCAGTTTCTCATTAGCTCTAATGAGTTTTTTGCCAATGTCTGATGTACAGTTGCAACATAAGATTGCATTTGTGGTTGAAAAGTCTTTTATGACTGTGGAGCTCCATCGGTGTAGATATTAATTGAACATCTAGCTTTGCTAGAAACAGAGAAAATGAGAGAGAATGAGAAAAAAGAATGAAAGAACGAGAGTGAAAGGTAGCACATAAGAGATCTCCTTCTTCGCCACAGGCTTTATTTATTAACACCTGTAATTTAATAGTGCTGGAGACACCATGCCATTTGTGCTGCTTTTGGCAGTATGACAACAGTGAGAGCAAGCGACAGATAACAGACAGACAGACAGACAGATGGATGGAGAGAGAGTAGGATGAGATGAACGATATTTTTCTAAACCCAAGGCCTTACCATCAGGTTACTCACACACAGACACAGAACACATTAGCATTACTGTAATGACAGCTTTAGTGGAATTTCTGCAAGGAAGACTCCAGCGCTAAGTCACCACAGTCAATCACAGTCTGCCACAGTCTGTCTTTAAACGGATTCAACTGTGTTCCTGTTCTGCTGCTTTCCGATGTTGATCTTTCAAAGCTGTCCTCCTTCCCCCCTCACTACCAGTTTGGCCCCGGTCCTGTTGTCCAGGGAGTAGACTCTACCCTTGCCATCCATATCCTGCTGGATCTGGGAGGGTCTGAACACTCCCTGAGTCATCCTGTTAGTGCCAGCAACATTGACAGACAGATGCATGATGCAGGACTACATTGTGCCACTGGTATTGTGCCAGACTGTCATGGAGTAACTCAGAATGGCAGCTGGTTATCTTCAGTGATGAGTCCTGCTTTGGCATTGGTATAGACGGACACCGAATCTGTGTGTGGAGGCACTGTGGCCAGAGCAGGAATGAATGATTTGTTGTCACACATGATACGTCCTTAAGGCCTAGTGTCACTCCGCCTCCACCCCTACGGCAAAATCTGCGGGGACTGTGTGAGAATATTCAAACTGCATGGGATGGATTATCGCAGGACACCATTAGAAACCTCTACAAACCCATGCAGAAACATATGCATGTTGCGTTAGCAAAACATTTAGCACACAAAACAACACTGTGCCTGAAATGTACTTGCTTAATTTTTACCTGGGGCATTTCTTCATTTCTAACATTTCTCCATTTCCTGCAGAATCTGCAAGGGGCTGAACACTTTAAGACCTGGAGCCGGGACAGGTCCTATGCCAAAGACTCTTTAGTTCCTAAGAATTATTAGCCTTCAGTTGTACACCTTATTAAAGATTAAAATACCAGTTCCCCTTACTTTAGCCTTTTGAGTCTCTCTGGCAGAGCTTACATTAGCCATGTTTACTGAACATGCCCTAATGAAACGATAATATATGGCAATGTATTGGAAAATATAGTGCAATATATTAAATAATACAATGTCATATATGGGAAACAAGTGCATATATTTTGCATATATTTATATACTGATAAATATATTACAATATATTGTATAATATATAAGGAATTGCCACTTTTCATATATTGTATGTATGGTAGTATAATATATATTTACTTATATATTGTAATATTCTTAATTTTATATGTAATAGACTTCATATGTATTTCTCCATATGTGTATATATATATATATATATATATATATATATATATATATATATATATATATATTTTTTTTTTTTTTTTTTTTAAATATATATTTTTATATATGTGAGAATATTTTCATACATACATGTGGCAATATATGTATATATTCTCACATATATAAAAATATATATTTTAAATATATATATATATACATATGGAGAAATACATATGATGTTTATTACATATAAAATGAAATATATTACAATATATAAGTAAATTTATATTACACTACCATACATGCAATATATGAAAAGCGGCAATTCCTTATGTATTATACAATATATTGTAATATATTTATCACTATATAAATATATGCAAAATATATGCACTTGTTTCCCATATATGACACTGTATTATTTAATATATTGCACTATATTTCCCAATACATTGCCATATATTATCGTTTCATATTTAGTAGGTGTAAATGTGGCTAAAGCAATGTGTTCATTTAGCCAAGCAATGACCGCTTAACTGGTCAAACATGATTCCTCCAGTGCCTCAAGCCAGTATATTTCTATTCTACTGTACTGTTTGGCAGTAGAGTTTGTCACACCATAGAAAATGCGTTAATAACTATCAATTGCGTTTGAATGATGAAAGAAAGTGCAGTATTCTCTGCTCCTGATGTGCTAAAACCCTCTCCTGGGAAAGGTACAGCCTCTCTCAAGTGTCAAGCAGCTTTACTCCACTTGTTTTGTACAGCCATACATGTCTGAGTCACCAGAGCCAGAATCCAATTCAGAGCCAGAGGATTAACTCTACTTAAACAGCACACTTGAAGCCTCACACGGAGAGTGCAGATAAACATCAAGCTTGTTTGATACCAACTGTATAGATTTAATGGAATAAAATCTTTCACTGTTCATTATTTAGGGGATTTATGACGTTTGGAAGAAGCTAACTTACCTCGCAAAATGGGCTAAAGCCAGGCCCACACTACAGGATACGGAAAAATCCTAACTGATCCCACACATAATGACATTTTACACCAATTTTTACACACAATCCTGATCATTATTAGTCATAAACATGTTTAATATTTACAATTCATGATTGGAGTGGCCTGACTGCGCTGGGAAAAGAGTGAAGGACCAGGATGATAAGTGTTTAAGAACAACCAGATATTGGGAGAAATTTTGGAAGGAGCAAATTATGATTATCCTGTAGAGTGGGATTGAAGTGTAGGTATGAGGTATAGTATGTTTTGCTGATACTGGGCTAGCATTGTTAGCTACCACACGATTAGTGTTTAGTTTGTTGCTCTTAAAGACTTTAGATTGACTACTTCTCCAGTTTAAAAGTGGGATTTGTGTGATGTAATATGGATTGTGTGGAGGTTTTTTTATTGTGCAGTACAGCTGAAGTGTCATTAGTTTGCTAACTAGGCTGGCAAGGCTAGCAGGGGTTGCTAAAAAGCTACCTTAAGTGGAATTTGCCAATCTGAGTGAAATACACCAATAAATGAATTAAATCAAAGAGTGTATGAATCCTCAGGTTCCCATCAAAATGGCCCTTCATGAAATCAGCCCACCACTTTTTCTTGCCATCATTCCTAAAATATTAAGTAAGGAGGTTGAGCCTCTACAAACTCTGACACCAGTTATGGTTGTGCATTGCAATGTAAAAATACTATATTTTTTTCTTCTGCTTCTTCTTCTTCTTTGTCTTTGTCTTCTTCTTCTTCTTATTCGTCTTCTACTTCTTCTTCTTCTTCTTCTTCTTCTTCTTCTTTGTCTTCTTCTACGTCTTTGTCTTCTTCTTCGTCTTTTTCTTCTTCTTCTTCGTCTTCTTCTTCTTCTTCTTCTTCTTCTTCGTCTTCGTCTACGTCTTCTTCGTCTTCTTCGTCTTCTTCTTCTTCTTTTGTCTTTCTTCATCTTCTTTTGTCTTTCTTCTTCTTCTTTCGTCTTTCTTTTTCTTCTTTCTTCTTTCTCCTTCGTCTTTCTTCTTCTTCTCCTTCTTCTTCTTCTCCTTCTTCTTTATATACACTTTTGTCTGCTAACTAGTCCTGTTTGCGACGTATTGACCAACTCTTTCCCACCCCCGAATGTTCTGTGTGATCAGGAATGGTGTGCTTCGTTTAATTTAAAATTTGCTCCCATTAAGATTAAATGGAATGGAAAAATACACACCCGTTTAACATACACATATCAGTTATCTTAGGCCAGACCCCCCAAGCACAAGCTGAATGTTGGGTTGACCCATACTTGTCTGTTTTCTCTCCATCCCTCTGTCCTCACATTCATTTTCACCCTAACCCAAACCCTACTTTTTGCATGAATCTACTGCCACCTAACTGTGTGTACTTGTTTAGGGCAGATCCCCAAATTTTAAACCACAGCTGTATTGACCCGCACTCCTCAGTGTGTTGCTTATTCATTCCTTGTTCCTTCCATAGCAACCACATCCTAACAACACCCTAGCAGGAATATGTAATAGCACCCTAGCAGGTACTATTTAAGCTGAGCAACTATTCTGTGTTTTCTCAGGAATGGCACTTTTCTAGTTTATACTGTATATTGTTAGTGTTGGAAAAGGGGTCATGCCAAATATGGTCCAGTGCACAAATGAGTCACGGTTTCCGACCCGCCCAAAAAATCCTAGACACAAAAATGATGGAAATCAGTTTAATGCTCTAACTCCATAGTTCAGTACCACATATTTCACAGTCTTTACGCATCTTCAGCAGTTACTGTTTAACAGCTTTAATGGGCTTAGAAACAAATCTCTGAACTGACTTTGCATGGTCTTTAGGTCTAGTAGAAAAAAGTAACATATTAGGGCCCAGATTTACTAAAAGAGCCACTAATTACCTACACATTGTGCTGATAGGGTTGACTAATTTAGCAGCTTATCTACTAAGAACTTCTATGCAAATGAACAGAGGCACAACATTGGTAATTAACACATAAGCAGAGCAATAGAACTGTTTTGGTTCACATGCTTTTTTGTGCGGAAGCCCGTTTCCACGGCATCCCAGAACGACCACTACAGCATTTAATACATTCTTTAAATAGATGGCTCCTCGAGGGTTCTAGAGACAAAGACTAAGGTTCCACTTGCATACTTAGTTGGTTCTTTGCATGGTTAAATGCCTTTTCAGATTGATAGACAATGTGGTATATAAAGTTCCATGAAGAACCTTTTTTGAAGTGGTTATGCCATTGCAATGATGTCAAGCTTGTAGCAAATGACAGACTGTTTATGGTGATATATTAAACCATATATAACACATTTCTCTTCTATATGAAGAACGATTTCATCATGGCAAGTACCATTTAAGCATGCAAAACGTTCTTGAAGGGCCGATGGTTCTATACTGTACATAGTCTCTACAGAAAACCCCTTGACAAAACGTCTTTGTTAATAGTGTTGTGTGTACATAGTGCACCACCTTTAGAAGTGCCTTTATTCGTTTTAGTCTATTATGATTTATAATAAATTTATAATATTATAATAAATGATTTATAATAAATGATTAAGCAAATTATTTCATTTACTTAGTAAGTCCCAATAATGACTTATCACCAAATAACAAGCTAAAAGAACTCTTTGAAAAAGTGCGATTAGTTTAATGTAAAATATGAATATTTGGAGAAAATAAGGTATTATTCCAACATACTACATAAAAATAGAGCCCATAAGTAAATACATTCATCATCAAAACAATGGTTGCGGAAATAGTTGCACCAAGAAGGAATCAACCAACAGGATCATCATCGTTTATTGTTCCTGGTAGCCTTTACCTTCCTTCCCAATAGCATTGCCAGAACCAGAATAGCATCTGACACTTCCTTCCAGGTTCAACTATTCTTTTGATGATGAGTGTATGTTAGATGTTTGTTTGGTGAGTAGAGCTGAACGTGAGTTTGGTGCACAGTGCATTTAGTATTCAGATGATGTTGTATAGGCCTGTTTAATTTCACTGATTGGGAACTGTTCCATAACTTCTGCACATGTTGTTAGTACTTTGCCAGCCGGCTTAGTTCAGCAAAGAAACATTTACAATGAGCAGAAGTGAGGATGTATTAACATCTATTCACTCAGAAAATCAACAAATCCCTGCGCTGCTGCACCATTGCCATGTTTCGGTATAAAACAGTGACTCGGTATAAAACTCTGACATCAGCACCACTGTCAAAATTCAGTTTTATCAAATCAACCTTATAAGACAAGGGATGAAGCAAAAGAAATGTAGTTCAAAACACAACCTCATCTGCGTCAGGTGCTTGTTCTACATTAACACGAACCACTAAACTGCAGAAAATAAAGGCTGCATAAATGAATAAGAGCGGCAGAGATTCCCCAAGACCCCAGGGCAATTAAGGATGTCTTCCTTCAAATGCAAGTGCTCTTGACTCTAGGGCTTCATGTGCCAGCTCCTCTGATGAGTCACTGACCTTAATCAGAGGCTTACATTCAGTTTCGCACTTAATGACAGGAAAGTTTGAGAAACAACAGAAGCAGAGGAACAGTTTCCCGTGAAGCTACAGCAGAGGAAGTGACATCATTTTCAATCTGGTTAATATATCTCATTTTCTTACTAGGAGATAGTTGCTAGGCTATTATAAGACTATTTAAAAGATATGCTGACTTGTTTTTAATTATTTATAAGGTTAAATTGTCTGTGCACTGGCAAGAATTTATGCTAGAAGGAAGCAAACTGATCTTCTAGCAACAGTAAGAACTTCACTAGATGAAATCTCAACAATGAGAATTAAGATTATGTGGTAAAATGATTATATACCTTTATATTGTATTGTATTAATGATTAAAGATTTTATGCAAGCTTAATTCAGATAATGGTGTTTTGAATATTCTTGCATCAACCTTATAATGGGTTATATTGAATATATTTTAATATACTAAATCTTTAATACAGGGGTTGGACAACGAAACTGAAACACCTGGTTTTGGACCACAATCATTTATTAGTATGGTGTAGGGCCTCCTTTTGCGGCCAATACAGCGTCAGTTCGTCTTGGGAATGACATATACTGCGTCCTGCACAGTGGTCAGAGGGATTTTAAGCCATTCTTCTTGCAGGATAGTGGCCAGGTCACTACGTGATGCTGGTGGAGGTTCGTCCTTCTTGGTGGTATGCTGACCCTGGATACCGTGGCTCTTGATACATCACAAAGACTTGCTGTCTTGGTCACAGATGCGCCAGCAAGACATACCAGAGCTCTTTTGAACTCTGGTATGTCACCCATAATGTTGTGTGCATTGCAGTATTTTGAGCAGAACTGTGCTCTTACCTGCTAACTGAACCTTCACACTCTGCTCTTACTGGTGCAATGTGCAATTAATGAAGATTGGCCACCAGGCTGGTCCAATTTAGCCATGAGACCTCCCACACTAAAATGACAGGTGTTTCAGTTTCATTGTCCAACCCCTGTATATCAATAGACCATTCAATATATAGACGTGTTGCATTGTATATGAATAAAAGGGAGAAGCAGAAGGAAAGTAGAATCATATTTTGTGGTACAGTACCTTAGAGTGATATCATGAGGGAGTATGATGGATCCCTTAATACACACTTTGTAATAAAAGAGGTATCTTGCCTGGTAAAAACATCTGAGTGTAAAAAAACAAAAAATAAACAAATCTCAAAATGTAAGCCTGTACTCAGGTGCAGTGTGCCTCATAACTCATATGTAAAAGCCTTCAGAGGGATTACAGTGAAGAAAACTGCACCACTGAAAAGACCATGCACCCAGTTTGATTTGAATGCGTGGGCTACAACATTTCAGCATAATAAATTATATTACTAATTATATAACTTCATCTCTCGCTGCGGATGAGAAATTGAATTGCAGAAGGTTTCCCTCTTTCCTTTAGTGAAGTGTGCAGCTTTGTCTGCCTGGAAAGGGTCTGCAAAGCTATGTAGCCCAAAGTGCATGCCAGATGGAGAAACCCGGCCCTCTTTAAAATCAGCTTCCTTTAAAACCATATGGTCACAGAGCATATTTTATGCTTTGCGTTCCGCCCAGTACATCAGTATGTGCCAAAGTGTGTTCTCTCTGTCTTATTTTGAATGAAGAGAATCAACAAAAACAGATCATTTGACCACATAAACATGAACGTAAAGGTTCCGGGGCCCAATGATGACTCCCAGGTACTGTACCACGAAATGTGATTACATTTTCCTTTTGCTTTTTGTTCTCTCTTTTATTCAAACACACTTTAAAGCATGATATATTGAAGAGTGAGCTCACTCTAAATCTAGGCCATATTTAATATTGCCTATTATGAGGTTGGTGCAAAAATATTCCAAATGCCATTGTGTGAATTCATCTTATATAAGATCTTAATATAATAAATATAATATAATTTAAAGGAGTATAATAATTTAATCACACAATCTTAATATTCATTGTTGAAATTTCATCTAGTGAAGTTGCAATACTGGACCTGGCAACCCTGAAATAGGGAACCTATTAAGAAGAGGAAATGATCTCGCATTACATATAGCAGCACTGAATAGCTCATGCCTTACAGGCTTCTCAGGGATGGAGGATTTGATTGAAACATTTTGCATGTGTCATCAAACGCAGATTCGACAATTGTGATAAAATGACAAAGTGATTTAATCAGACCTTAAGAGAGCTTATACTATATGGTCATAAGTATGTGGACACTGTTGGTGTTTATTGAGTTCAGCTTTTTTCCCCCCCACACAGTGATATGAATGTATCATGATGGGATACCCCCGTTGACACTGATCAGTTTCTGGCCTGGTCAACAGGTAAGTGCCATTTTGAAGTGAAAACATGTAACAACTTGCCCACGAGACCAGATATTGTCCCAGTATACTGTAACTCTGCCCCGTTCATAAAACTAGGTCTATTAAGACATGACTTAACAAACTCAGTGTGATAGAGGTCCAGTGGCCTGCACAGGACCCCTGACATTCTCCCCATTGACCAGCCCTGGGATGAAGTGGACACCTTCACTTCCAGACACTTCCCTCTGGTAGAAGACTGCGGTCCATCAAAACCAGCACAATACGTCATGCTAACAGGCTTTTTCCCCAGAGCTGTAGCGCTCCTCAACCACAGTGGACACCTCCCACTGTAAACCTTAAAACATACAACTGAACTGTACCAAACTGGACTGAACAGCTATTTGCACTCTGCCAATTTGCACTATGACTATTTGCACACCTGTACAGAAGTTCTCTTTCTGTAAATATTCAGGTCATCTGTAACTTTCTGTATATAATATTTTTCAACTAAGTCTGTTTCACATCTCTCAGCTTCCTCAGCTCTTTATTACCTTTAGTACTTTTTACTTTTTTAATTTATCCCCTACCCTATTTATTGTTTAGTGTAATTTTCCTTTGGTTTAATACTGTAAATAATCTGTGTTCTGTGTTTTTGTTACTTGTCATACGTGTTGCTCTCACCAAGACAAATTCCTTGTATGTGTAACATACTTGGTGAAATAAAGAGATTCTGATTCTGATTCTGATTCTGAAGTGGAGTGTTAATTGCGAGGCAGGCGCTCTCGTCTAACATCGGTGCCTGTACTTACAAATGCTCTTTTGACTGATTGGAAACAAATTCCCAAATACACATTCCAGAATCTTGGAGAATCTAGGTTCATATAGGTGCTACAGACAGGTGTGAGCATACTTTTGGCTTGGTACTGTAGCGATTGTCGTTTGAACCAAGCGTTCCTCCTCGTTTTTTTATTACTCAATCATTTCCCATGAAGGACGGGTTTATTATACAGATAATACAGCAGCTGCTGGGTATAAACAATCTTTCTGGTTCTACTGTTTTGTCTAGAAGAGGATGTTTAGGAGGAGCAGGCAGAAAGAATACTGCTCCTGGCAATCAAGCATTGACTGCTCTTATGGGAGCAATTAGACCCTGTTAGGATTCCTTCATAAAACAATGAACTGCACTGTCTCCAGACGTCCTGTAACCACCGCTGAAATTCATTAAGAGAAGCAGGCGTGCCCACATGACTGGGAATGGAATACTCCTGTGAGAGTGCATGGACTGCAGTTTTGCTTTAAAGTGATAAAGTGATACCACGAATTCGAAATGGGCTCATTTGCATATAAACAATGGAGGGTATATGTTTTGAAACGGTGTTTACATCAAAACCCTTTTATTTAAACATGGAAACGCAAGTTTTCCACAATACTGATAATGTAACAACAGGATGTGGAAACATTTAAATCAGGCAGATTCAGTGCACTGCTTTTAGAGAAATCCATGCGAGAAGGTTTGGGCCACAGCGAAATGGGTGGTGAGACACCCACACCTGCGCAGAGGCCCAGCTAACCTCTTAATGGACCCATGCTGGAGGTTCAGGACTGGGTCTGATTGGTCTCCGAACAGCTGTCACCAGCCAGAGACAAAAACCCCTCAGACGCACACACAGCTGTCACACACAATTAATAAGAATCAGCGCAGATACACAGTCGCTCCTGCCAATAACAATATGTTGTGATCTCTGGCAATACACAGTGAAACCAGCAAATGGATCCCTGTTGTCTAGACTGTGTAGTCAGAGGCTCAGTTTATCAGGAATATGGATATGAATTTCTCATGTGTGCTTTTCAGATAAAACATGGCGGAACATTTGAGTGCCGTTCAGTGAGAGATTTGAGACCGCCTGTGGTCTGTTGCATTGCATTGAGGCATGTTTACCATCGTGTTACATCACCTTTCCTTTTAATTACACTAGTTAGTTGTTTGGGAGCTGTGGAAGCTAATTGTTGCAGATTTTGTGGGTGTCATTTTTGCCTGTTCTTGCTTGATACAGGACTGCAGCTGTGCACCAGTCTGTGGTTGTCATTGTCTTATTCTGCCCTTCATGATCTGCAATAACTTTCCGATAGGAAATTGACCTGAACAGCAGGCAGGCCAGTCAAGCACACACACACACAAGCCATGCTGTTTTATGCAGTTATGCGAGTGTAATTTTTGCCTAATCCTTCTTGATACAAGACTTCAGCTGTGCAACAGTCTGTGGTTGTTGTTGTCTGATTCTGCTTTTCATGATCGGCCATACTTTTCCAATAGGAAATTGACCTGAACAGCAGGAAGGCCAGTCAAGCGCACACACACACGAGCCATGCTGTTTTAGCATGCATAGAATTAGACTGGCATTGACTTGTTGGACTAACCAGGACTTCCATGATATAATCTTGATGGCAGCGTGTATGTATGTGTGTCTCTAAAAGCCATCCGCGTCACTGGTACTTCCACTTATATGCAAGCCACCCATGTTGTGTGTACTGATGGCCCCCCTGCCATGATGCATGTTGGGTTTTGAACCCATGGTTGACAAAAAAGTCTGGATTACGTCGCATGCCCGGATGTCCCCCACTACCGTGATAGATGTTGGGTTTTGATCGTATGGTTGATAAAAGTCTGGATCATGGCATGTGCACTGATGCCCCCGCATACCATGATGGATGCTGGCTTTTGTACCTTTGGCTGATAAAGGTCTGGGTGATGGCTTTCGCTTTTATCACAGGGAACTCAACATCCATTTTCCCCCAAAACAACCTGAAACATGGGTCCTCTGACCCCAGCACACATTTCTACTGCCTTATCTTCTGTCTCCAACGCTCCTCTAAACTCCAACTTCTTGGATGCACCACTCGATGATGTCGCGGCCACGTGCTCGCCAGCAGCCAATCACGTAGGATATCACCTCTTGTCTCTAATCACACACACCTGAACCTCATCAGCCTCAAGATATACACACCTCCATTCCAGTTGCTAGTCTGATCCATGTTTATTGACCCTTGTCCTGTTTTTCGGTTTTCGTGCTTGTCTTCCCTCGGATTCTTTGCCTGTTCGGACTGCTTTAGATTTTCCACCCGGACAGTTTTTCGGTTTTGCTGCGGGTCCTCCCTGATTGGTTTGTTTGCTAGGTCTTGCTACCCATTCATACTGGCCTGTGCTGCAACACTGTTAATAAAACCTGCATGCCTTTGAACTCCGCGCGTGTCTGGTCTGTCTGGTGTGAGACAGGCCCAAAGAACTTGGATACGCATCTGAATCCTTCCTGGGTTACAGTTTCAGGTTGCATTTCCTGTTGCAGCGGTGGATTGTGTCAAGTGATGGTTTTAGGAAAGGCACAGAAGCCCATGTGGGCATGTTTATCACAGTAGCAATATGGTTCTTAATGCAATGCTGTCTGAAGACTCGGGTCACTGTCTTATGTAACAGTGGTTTCCAGCACTGCCCTACAAGGACTGAGATTTCTCCAGATTCCCTGCATCTTTTTACAGTATTACGTATAGTAGATGCTGCTAAATGGCACTTTAGTTCTTTGTAATCTTTTGCTGGGAATTTTTTTTTTTAACTGTTTGAGAATCCTCTCACAAAGTTCGGCACACATAGTAAGCCACGACTGATCTGTGCTCGTAAAGACTGAGCCTTGGATGCTCAATTGCCCAGTGACAATCACCTTTCCTGTTACTAATTTGAAGACTTTGTTTTAAAACAATCTAAAATATATTATGTTCTTTTTACTTTTACTTTGCCCCTAACTAACTAGGTGGTGGGACTGATATAGATCTGAGGAACAGGGAGGAGATGGGGTAGTGGTGGGGATTGTAAATCTTCATGGGAATAGAAGGTAAACTCATGAAATGTATAGGGGTTAGACTGTAAAAAGGAGGGTGGTTGGTCATTCTTAGCACTGCGGTGGTCATTTGTTGACACTGACGTGGTGGTGTTGGTGTTAGTGTGTGTTGTGCTGGTGTGAGAGGATCAGACACAGCAGTGCTGCTGCTGGAGTGTTATAACACCTCAGTATTACTGCTGGATTAAGAATAGCCCACCAACCAACACTATCCAGCCAACAGCGTCATGTTGACCCTGCAACCACTATAGAAAGACTAAAAGACTGGAGACCAACACAAAAAGTGCAGCCACCTATGAACTACGCCAGCTGATTTTACATCTACAAGGTGCATTGGTCAATAAGGTAGGAGTGCCTAATAGAGAGGACAGTGAGTGTCTGTGTGTGGTGCAGTGGAGGACGATGAGCCTCTCTGTGAATATATTTAAGATGAATGCGCTTTGATAGTAAGAAGCAGAAAATACAAGAAACTTTTGAATTTGAATTGTGTAGTGTAGCTGTGAACCTGTGATTGGTTACTTTCACAGCTTTCAGACCCCAAACAGGAGCACACGGGGAAGATAAACAGACTCTCAAAGAAAGCGATTTCTTAAAATGGGCAATGTGTCTGAAAGAAACCTGTACCTGTGACCTCACTCAGTGTCCGAGTGGATTATCAGGAGGGTGGGGGAAGAATTCCCGGTGAGCTAGTAATGTTTTAGACCACTTACTGTAAGCTAATGCACAAACCTCCATACATTATCACAGGAATGTTCAAATTATACATATTACCCTTAGGTTTATATCTGTAATATATGTATATATATATATATATATATAGCATTGCATTGACACCAACATAGTGGTGATGTGTTAGCATGTGTTGTGCTGGTGTGAGTGGATCAGACACACACACACACACACACACACACACACACACAAACACACACATATATGTCTTGATAAGCATCTTGTTGTACTAAATTACTCCACAGATTTTTTTCCTAGGAGTGCTTGATTTCTGGACAGTTGTAGCATACATGTCACCTGCAATTATTAACCACAAGTCTGAGTTCAGCCTGCACTGCATGTTCAGCCAAGAGTGGGTCTCCGGTGGGTTTTTCGAGCTGTCAGGGGGAAGGTGGTAATCAATCCATCAGTGTTTTGCAGAGAAGATAGACTGCCACTACTGATCTGATGCAGCAGAGGAAACTGAGCTGGTTTGGAACTGATAAACTCAATATCAGTAGCCTTGCCCTTTACAAAAAATAAAAATACACCAAGTCCATCACCACAGAGATGAGGGAGAAAGATAGAGGACAATATTTTGGCAGGACCGTATCCTCATCTAAACTGGAGCTTACAGTTTTCATTAGAAGATTCTGTTTGGGATTTTTTTTCACATATCTGTGGCTTGTTGCCCTTAATTGTGCTGTAACTTGTGTCTAAAAGAAAACATTTGTTTGTGGTGCTCATAAATGTTGAGACATCTATCTGGACCATCTGTGCTTTGTTCACATGCCAAATAGCCCTCCTGTGTTGATAAGCTCATTTGTGGCAGAGTGGGGTCTCATAAAGGAGATTATTATGTTAAAGGATTTTATATATTACATTATAACATGTTTTCTTTTATTTTTTCCTGAAAGACATTTTTTTCTGTCATTTATAGAAAAAACAGGCACAGTTCATTTTACTTGACCATTCTCCAGCCTTTCTGTTCTTTAAACAGGCTGCTTTTGTCACTGTATCCTCAACATTAATATATGCAAATAGCTCTGTTCCGATTGGCCACAAGATTAAAGACGTCTGGATAAAATGTGAAATAAATAAGATGTTATTCCAGCCCAGTAACTACGGGCAGTCTACAGGAACAACACACCACATCACTTCAATGGGAATGAATGGGGCTAAAATACTATAGACCAAATGGGTAAAGCCCATGTCCTATGTTGTGAATTAGTGGGACTAAACAGTTGTAGGCTGAATGGGTAGGGCTTTTAAATTGCATAGCTTCTGTAATAACATACAGAATTCTGACAAATCAAAACAGCTGTAAATTTAATGGACATGGCTGAACTGATGTAGGCTGAATGGAGATGATAAAACACTAGGTGGGGTTAAACACCTGAAGGTCAAACGAGTGGGATTAAAGAGTTGTAGGCTGAATCGGCATGTAACGGTTGATTACATGCTCTATTGACTATTGCGCATGTGCACTGAGCTGTAGCTCTCTACGCGGGACGAAGGAGCTAGTTGTAGCCTAGCCTACCGTCTGATGCAGCTGCTTCTAAGTTACTCCGGACAGTAATGGTGAGATCTGTGGTTGCTTGGGCCAATAAACACCACTTCTACCCAGCATGCAGTGTGTCCTGGGCGTGTATCTTTAGAGAGTCCCGGGACCAGTGCCTTTTTCCGTGTCTGGCTCCTGCACCGCACCTTTTCACCCTTACAGGCAGTATGAGAATGTTGTAGGCTAAATGAGCTGGGCTAAACTGCTGTAGGCTAAATGGGCAGGACCACACTACAGTAGGCTCAATGGGTGGGACTAAACTGTTTGGGACCCAATAAGTGGGGCTAAAGGGATGCAGGCTGAATGGGTGGGGCTTAAGGGCTGCAGACTGAACGGGCAGAGCTATTCTACTATAGACTGAAAGGGTGAAGCTACGCTGCTGGATAGTGAATGCGTGCCACTACATAGATGCATGATGAAGTGGTGGGTCTACACTGTTGTAGGCTGAATGGGAGGAGCTTAAGTTATGTAGTCTAATTTGGCAAAACTACTGTACATTAAAGGGACAGTCATATAGACTGATAAGCTCACCGGACAATACTGTGCAATACCTCCACAAGCTAGAGCAATAGCGATTTGGCGTAGACTAAAGTTTTGGATGTAGGCCACACCAATGTTCAGCCACACTTGCATCAAAGAATTGCCCATTTGGGTCAGATTTGCTGGATGCCTTCCCTGGTACAGTTCTGAGGATAACTTCCTGTAGACCGGGATTTTTGCCACCGCTGGTAGACCTGTATGACTGTAGGTCTCCCTACTACTTCCTTCACAATATGGCCTTTGGCACACCCAAAATGCAATCACGTTCACTGCACCCTACCACCTCATATCAATCTATCAAAGCCGTCACACACCCTGCAGGTATCTATTGCCCAATAATCCTTGTGCAGCACATTCCGCAGGAGCATGAACTTACATACAACATGCAATTTTAATATATATCAGTTTTAAAGGCACACAAACAAAAACATGTTTACATATAGGCATAAAGAGATGAGAAAATGATTACATAAACACATATCAGAAGATATCCTTAAAGAGAGGGACAGTTTTACATCTTACATCAAATTCTTGTATTTAAAAATGAACAGATTTTATCAGAATTTTTTGATGATGAGGGAAGAACACATATTAGGACCAGCAACCTTATTTTATTACTAGCTAATATTAATAAAATCCACACACACGTTTATTTCACCACATACCCAAGTAAAATCGTTCTCCCATTTGGTTAGAAACCAGCTGCCCTGCCTAAATATGAACCAACTGCTTGTGTTGTAAAAGCCACAGCTGTTGCAGTCTAATGCTCAGTGACTGTTTTTATGCACTGCTCAACCTGAAAAGCATTTTTTTCTCCTCTCACATCACCGTGTGGGGTTTCACTTCTAATGGTATACGTCTAACCCGTTGCGTCAATCTGAGACATTATTGTAGGGAACAAATAGTCCATTCTGTTCTCAGTCAACTGCGACTGCTGAAATGGTGTTTGAGAACAGTGCTATTTGCCAGAATGGCCTTGTGAAGAATTTCCCCCTGAACCATTCACTATTGCCGTAGTGAGTAGTGTGATATGATGGTTACAGTTTAACAGGCAGTGAATGGACACCAGTTGCATTGCTTTTTTTATTATCACTTCATTTGCAGGCTACTTTATTGGAACCCCCCTCCCTTGCTGACGTACAGATAGACACTGCAGCCCATCTGTTGATGCACAGTTTGTGTTAGTCATTCTCGAGACCTCTATCAATGATCAGCTTCTAACCACAAAACCACTCCTGCCTGGATATTATTAGGTGGTGGACCGCTCTCTGACTGCTTGTTCACATTTCCATGGCTCAAACATCCAGTAAGAGATTAGCGCACGAAGCGAGCGATGTGTACAAGTTGAGTCTAAGCCATTTCAATGAACCATTTCATGTCAACGCACTCTGAACGAGGCTACATGTCAAGGACTGAATTATTCAGAAATTTAAATTGCTTTAATTCTGCTTTAAGATGTTTCCACTATCCTGTATATCATTTTTATCTTTTTAGTTTTAAATACTGATGTAGCAGTTCATGCTATAATAAGAAGATATGAATGCAAAGCTTTCCTTGGGCTTGAATGCCTGCACAACACTGAAGCCCAGAATCTGCTAAGAGTATTTATTATGTAAGTGCTGCTGTAACTATGTCTACGAGGAACTAGGACCTGGCCTCTCTGGCCGAAATGTAAAGAACAAACATTCTAGAGTCTACAGCAGTGCTGCGGTGGTCTCTAGACTTAGGAATGCTAAGTTCAAACATGATGATAGTTACCATAAACCGTAGCTACTCCTGCTCCTCCATCGTTTACTGGTTTCACTCACATGCCAGATTATACACTACAGTTTCTTCCTCATACATGTATACTAATACTGTTGCACTACCTCAATGCTACTGCCTCTACCTTAAAACTACTGCCTCTACCTCAACACTACTGCCTTATACTTTTTTTAAATAACGTGTAAACTGTAAATTATTTTTCCATATATAGTTTGTTTATTGCTTGTATGTTGTGTACACTCTGTAGATTGACTATTTGATGACTCTATGTATCGTGTATATGTGGAGTCATTGTGTACGTTGTGTACACTCTGTAGATTGAATATTTTGATGACTGTTTGTACTGTGTATATGTGGAGTCATTGTGTATACTGTGTAGATTGTAAATGTCTGTATGTATCGTGTATATGTGGAGTCATTGTGTACACTCTGTAGATTGAATATTTTGATGACCGTATGTACTGTGTATATGTGGAGTCAATGTGTAGATTGTAGATTGTAAATGTCTGTATGTATTGTGTATATGTGGAGCCATTGTGTATACTGTATAGATTGTAGATTGTAAATCTCTGTATGTATTGTGTATATGTGGAGTCATTGTGTATACTGTATAGATTGTAGATTGTAAATCTCTGTATGTATTGTGTATATGTGGAGTCATTGTGTATACTGTATAGATTGTAGATTGTAAATCTCTGTATGTATTGTGTATATGTGGAGTCCTTGTGTACGTTGTGCACACTCTGTAGATTGAATATTTTGATGACTGTATGTATTGTGTATATGTGGAGTCATTGTGTATACTGTATAGATTGTAGATTGTAAATCTCTGTATGTATTGTGTATATGTGGAGTCATTGTGTACGTTGTGCACACTCTGTAGATTGAATATTTTGATGACTGTATGTATTGTGTATATGTGGAGTCATTGTGTATACTGTATAGATTGTAGATAGTAAATCTCTGTATGTATTGTGTATATGTGGAGTCATTGTGTATACTGCGTAGATTGTAAATCTCTGTTTGTATTGTGTATATGTGGAGTCACTGTATATACTGTGTAGATTGTAAATGTCTGTATGTATTGTGTATATGTGGAGTCATTGTGTATGTTGTGTACACTCTGTGGATTAAATATTTTGATGACCGTATGTACTGTGTATATGTGGAGTCATTGTGTATACTGTGTAGATTGTAAATCTCTGTATGCATTGTGTGTATGTGGAGTCACATATTGTGTATGTTGTGTACACTGTGTAGATTGTATATGTTATGTGTTATGTGTGTGATTCTGAAGATCTTTAGAAAAACTACAAGCACTTTGGGCTACATCCTTGAGGAAGTCAGAAAGCTCATGTCACTGCTAGGAAGCTGAATATCATGTATATAATACTGTAATGTCACCCTTCTGCAAGTTTAATTTAAAACACGGGTTATACAATTAATTTAGCACACTGCACATTACAGGTTGTGCAGGTTGTGTTGCCCTTTAGAATGTCCCCTTTAACACACCAACCGAATAGATTTTTGGCTAACAGTGCTAACACTTTTCCTCCTGGAAGGCTGCCAAACATCCCCACAACCATTAAATGTTCATGTGTCTCTCATCCTGGCAGGGCGGGGGATTTGGTCCCCACAAAGTGCTAAATACACACACAGGCACACTGATAGAAGCGTCTAGTAACGGAACGTGTGAAGATTAGCTTTTATAAATCCAGATTAATGACAATAACCTCTCGGCAAACAGTGAAAGTGCTTCCGCAGCAAATCTGCGGCGCTTAGACAAACACACAAAGAGATAGTAAAGTGTTGCTAGCGTAGCGAACACAGCCAGGCTGTTGGCCTCTGCGCCGCTAAATCCCCCAGTGTTGAATCAACACAACACCTGCAGTGCTCATTTAAGTCCAGTTGGACCCAAATGAACACTGCGTAAGAGTGGATTCAACACTGGGGGGTTTTTGCTGTGTGCTTTAAAAGACTTTTCGTTGCAATTACTTCTCACTGCTTTGGTGTGCTGTTTCTTTAGGCTGGTTAAAAAATGCTGCTGGAAATGCTAGAACATGCTCGCTCAAAGAAATGTGGCCTGTTCAGGTATTGGAATTCAGTCGTTTATTCATCATCATATAAGCCCCTTATCCTTCTGGGCCGCAGGGGATTGCTGGAGGCTATCCCAACACTCTTTGGGATAGGAAACACAAGGCAGGAAACACCCTGGACAGGCCACCAGTTTATTACAGGGCAGACACACATTCATTTACACCTGGGGGGTAATTTAACATCTCCAGTTTGCCTGACTGCATGTCTTTGGACTATGGGAGGAAAGTCCTGCAGACAGAGGGAGAATTGAATTAAAAAAAAGTAGATGTTCCTCCCTTTAGACCTTCAATTGAGTAAAAGTACTAAAGTATTTACCTTCAAATGTACTGTATAGAAAAAAGTAGCATAATTCATTATGACTGGAATGTCCTATTATCATTTCTAGAACAAGATTCTTAATCAACTCATTGTAGGTGTCTATTCAAATGATCATAAGCTTAAAATACTATGGAAGAACTGTCTCCATTAGCTAGAACCAATCTCTGTCCAAAAGGTTAAAACAAAGAGACCGCTGTATCCTGATTCGCTTCTTTCGTTTGGACATGTTATGTTTTATGCACACAAAACCAATGTGTTAATAACTAATGTATTAGTGGAGTTAAAGTAAAACTGGAAATGGAAATACTTCAGTACAGATACACCAACACACTACTTACAGTACACCAACACATTACACTCACTTCCTTACTGTCCACCACTGTCAAAAATAAAAACGAGTTGCTTTAGTTTTTGCCGTTTTCCTAGTTATTTTTTAAATTTTTATTTGGGCATGTTCAGCAAGGAGTTGGTGTTTAAAGCGGTTGATAAGTTTGTTATTCTGAATGTTTTAGTAGTGGTTTCTCTATGGTTTATTCATGACCAGTTCACCAACCGAGCTGTCGGGGTAGTTGTGGCTCAGGAGGTAGACAGGCTACAGCTGCCAACTCCTACTATGAACCATATCTAAAAATGCACATTGATGTCAACCCAGTGTTGGTTTTTGACAGATTTCTGATTTTAATTGTCAGATGTCAACTTGATTTTCATTTCCAACCAAAAATTCACCTTCTCTTTGATCTATTGAACTTGATATCAACCTAATTTTCATTCAACGTAGGTCCAATAAGTCCCAACTCATGATGTCAAATTGATGCCTGGTGTATCCTGGAAAGAGTCACTGGTCACTGTACAAGATGTATGTTATTTAAATATAGTGATATATATATATATATATATATATATACTAACACTCCCCAAATAAAGATATGGAGTTCATATTTAATCTAGAACAACCAAAAAGTGTTTATGTACACCACAGTTAGCACAGCAGGGACATTTATTGTCTATAAATTAATATAGCCAAGTTGAAAAAGTAGAATAACTAGGATCCCAAAATGCTCACAAAGTTTCCCTACCTGGAAAAAAGCAGGAAACTGGGCTACTGTTGTGAGAGTAGTTGAAATTCCACCTCCTGAGGTGAGCACACAAGATAATTAACTGAGGATGATCATTTAATGATAAGTCTTGTCTCACTCCTGTAGCTCTCGGTGTCCCTCAAAATGTGCAAGAATGCCCAGAAATGGAGAAGACAAAGACGTTTTCTCTCCTCTGGTCGGTCGGATGCGACTCAGTTTATCCAGGAAGATCTAAAGAATGGTCTAATGGACCGGATCCCTCTGATTTGTTTACCATGTGAATGAAAGCACCTGTGGAATGACCTTGGGAGGCCTGGCAGCATCAGAGGGATGGAAATAACGAGGGTGATATTCAGCTGCATGGTATTTAAAGGCCAGCAATGGAGCCTGTTATGCCCTCCCTCTTTAGAGAGTGCACTGCCTTTTTATTTTTTTGGGAGAAAATGTCGTTCTACTCTAATGCCTTTGAAATCGCTTATTTCAAAGACAAATATGGTTGTCCTCTCATCTGAACCCTGCGTAATAGGATGTAAACAAGCAGAATGAGACGCCACTGGATGAACAGATAAAACCCAGGCTTTTTTGTGGCAAAGGTGGCTGGAGATGAGAAAGAAAGAGCACCTTATTAAACCTCAACTGCCTGACACGCTACCATCCAGTAACCTAACTGAAAAGTGTATGAAGGCTTAGTTTATTGCTTAAATCTTTCTGGATTGCTTGTGTTTTTTTTCCCTTTTTGTTTTCATAGAATTGCGGCAAGATATGGAGGACATGAGAGAGGGTGCTCTACGGGCCAGTGTTTATTGGTTTAAACAGATCTTTGAAAAGCAGTAAAGATTAATCCATATAATTTAATCAGGATCGATCTGCACTGAACACACTGTCCATTACAAGGGCCAGTGATTTTGATGGCTTTGGCTAAAACATTTGCAATTTACTGACTCAGTATTGACACAGTTTATAATTATTATTATTGTGGTTAATTTTGTAATTAGGAATATTAATAACAATAGAATGTAATGGTAAGACTTGGAGGAATTGATGAATGAGCTTAAGAGTGGCTGATAAACTGTGCAGCAACATTTTACAAGCTGTTATTGTGAACCTCTATAGTGAACCAGTGAGCAGAAGAACAATGTACCCAATGTGTACCTAATAAAATGACCAGTGAGCAGAAGTACAGTGTACCCAATGTGTACCTAATAAAATGACCAGTGAGAGAAAATAAAAATCCAAGTGAAGTTTGAAGGTGTTTCTAATATACTGGCCAGTTAGCAGAAGTACTTTGAAGGTGTTTCTAATATACTGGCCAGTTAGCAGAAGTACTTTATAGGTGTTTCTAATATACTGGCCAGTTAGCAGAAGTACTTTGAAGGTGTTTCTAATATACTGGCCAGTTAAAAGAAGTACTTTGAAGGTGTTTCTAATATACTGGCCAGTTACAGAAGTACTTTGAAGGTGTTTCTAATATACTGGCCAGTTACAGAAGTACTTTGAAGGTGTTTCTAATATACTGGCCAGTTACAGAAGTACTTTGAAGGTGTTTCTAATATACTGGCCAGTTAGCAGAAGTACTTTGAAGGTGTTTCTAATATACTGGCCAGTTACAGAAGTGCTTTGAAGTACTTATACTGGCCAGTTAGCAGTGTTTCTAATATACTGGCCAGTTAAGCAGAAGTACTTTGAAGGTGTTTCTAATATACTGGCCAGTTAGCTTTGAAGTACTACTGGCCAGTTAGCAGGTGTGTTTCTAACATACTGGCCAGTTACAGAAGTACTTTGAAGGTGTTTCTAATATACTGGCCAGTTTACAGAAGTACTTTGAAGGTGTTTCTACTGGCCAGTTACATATACTTTGAAGGTGTCTAATATTAGCAGATGTACTTTGAAGGTGTTTCTAATATACTGGCCAGTTACAGAAGTACTTTGAAGGTGTTTCTAATATACTGGCCAGTTAGCAGAAGTACTTTGAAGGTGTTTCTAATATACTGGCCAGTTAGCAGAAGTACTTTGAAGGTGTTTCTAATATACTGGCCAGTTAGCAGAAGTACTTTGAAGGTGTTTCTAATATACTGGCCAGTTAAAAGAAGTACTTTGAAGGTGTTTCTAATATACTGTCCAGTTAGCAGATGTACTTTGAAGGTGTTTCTAATATACTGTCCAGTTAGCAGATGTACTTTGAAGGTGTTTGTAATATACTGGCCAGCAAGCAGAAGTACTTTGAAGGTGTTTCTAATATACTGGCCAGTTAGCAGAAGTACTTTAAAGGTGTTTCTAACAACTGGCCAGTTAAAAGAAGTACTTTGAAGGTGTTTCTAATATACTGGCCAGTTAGCAGAAGTACTTTGAAGGTGTTTCTAACATACTGGCCAGTTAAAAGAAGTACTTTGAAGGTGTTTCTAATACACTGGCCAGTTAAAAGAAGTACTTTGAAGGTGTTTCTAATACACTGGCCAGTTAAAAGAAGTACTTTGAAGGTGTTTCTAATATACTGTCCAGTTAGCAGATGTACTTTGAAGGTGTTTCTAATATACTGGCCAGTAAGCAGAAGTACTTTGAAGGTGTTTCTAATATACTGGCCAGTTAGCAGAAGTACTTTGAAGGTGTTTCTAATATACTGGCCAGTTAGCAGATGTACTTTGAAGGTGTTTCTAACAACTGGCCAGTTAAAAGAAGTACTTTGAAGGTGTTTCTAATATACTGGCCAGTTAGCAGAAGTACTTTGAAGGTGTTTCTAATATACTGGCCAGTTAGCAGAAGTACTTTGAAGGTGTTTCTAATATACTGGCCAGTTAGCAGATGTACTTTGAAGGTGTTTCTAATATACTGGCCAGTAAGCAGAAGTACTTTGAAGGTGTTTCTAATATACTGGCCAGTTAGCATAAGTACTTTGAAGGTGTTTCTAATATACTACAGGTACTTTGAAGGTGTTTCTAATATAGCCAGTTACAGAAGTACTTTGAAGGTGTTTCTAATACACTGGCCAGTTGAAGGTGTTTCTAATATACTGGCCAGAAGTACTTTGAAGGTGTTTCTAACATACTGGCCAGTCAGAAGTACTTTGTGTTTTGAACTGGCCAGTTTCTTTGAAGGTGTTTCTAATATACTGGCCAGTAAGCAGAAGTACTTTGAGGGTGTTTCTAATATACTGGCCAGTTAAATAGTACTGAAGGTGTTTCTAATATATGTCCAGTTAGCAGATGTACTTTGAAGGTGTTTCTAATAAAAGTTAGCAGATGTACGGCAAGGTGTTTGGAAGTACAAATTACAATACTTTGAAGGTGTTTCTATATACTGGCCATAGAGCAGAGTACTTTTGAACAAACTGGCCAGTAAAAGAATATAATTTCTAATATACTGGCCAGTTAGCAGATGTACTTTGAAGGTGTATATAATATACTTAGTTAGCAGAAGTCATATAAGGTGTTTCTAACATAGCCACTATAAGAAGTACTTTGAAGGTGTAATACACTGGCCAGTTAAAAGAAGTACTTTGAAGGTGTTTCTAATACACTGGCCCTTAAAAGAAGTACTTTTAGTTTCTGTTGTCCATTAGCAGATGTATTAAGGGTTTCTAATATACTGGCCAGTAAGCTCAGCTTTGAAGTTTGTAATATACTGGCCCCGTTAGCAGAATATGTGTGTTTCTAATACAATTATAATGTACTTTGCAGTTTCTAATATTTGGCCAGTTACAGAAGTACAAGGTGTTTCTAATATACTGCCAGTTAGCATAATTACCTTAAAGGTGTTTTAATTTACTTCAGTTACAAAAGTACTTTGAAAGTGTTTCTATACTGGCCATTAAAAGAAGTACGAAGGTTTTTCCACACAGTTAGCAGAATACTTTGAAGGTGTTTCTAATATATCTACAGAAGTACTTTGAAGAATTTATAGAAGCAGGATTTGAGGGTGTTTCTAATATACTGGCCAATGAGTAGAAGTAAGACATACGTGTTTCTAATAAAATGACAGCAAGTACAAATTACGGTGTTGGGTCAGTGTGTGCATAAAAATGGGTAAAGAGCCAGTAATAAATATAAATAAATAGAAAACTATACATAGATTATAAACCATATTTTGACTATATTTAAGAAGTGTAATATAGTTTATGCATGGCCTTGTTAGCTCTGTTGATTCATTAAGGGCCAGCTCAGCAGTGTAAATAGGAATATGTGTGGTTTAATTATAATAGCAGTCATTTATATGTTAACAACTGTAGTTGCTTATTACCTTTCATTATTTTATTCTCACTCTGATTCTTAATTGACGCCCACACAGACATTATATCCTATCTACAGTTGGAAGAATTTATAGAAGGATGTATCATTAAACACAGTGAGAATCTGTGGTACACAAGTCGGTGTTTGTTCAGGCATTAATATGGGTAAATGCATAATGTTATAATAGAAACTAACATAGATTATTAGTTTTGACAGGCAGAGTCTGCAGGCTGCCTGGTGGCCTTTCCCCCAGTGGAATGGAAACTGGCTTGGATATTTACAATCAACATGATCAATATATTTATTTCCCTGTACTGTGTATAGATTAATATATTGCCTCTCTATATATGGTACTCTGTTGGGCTGCTAGTAAGCAGTGAGGGGTGAAAGGGAGGAGTGAGAAATTTGGGGAGTGTTAGTATATATATATATATGTATATATATAACACTATATTTAAATAACATACATTTTTCCAGGAGACACCAGGCATCAATTTGACATCATGAGTTGGGACTTATTGGACCGACGTTGAATGAAAATTAGGTTGACATCAAGTTCAATAGATCAAAGAGAAGGTGAATTTTTGGTTGGAAATGAAAATCAAGTTGACATCTGACAATTAAATAACTTGACACCTCTCCACAAAGACGAGCTAAATGCGTGGTTGGTGTGGCACAATGGGTAACACCACTACTTACCAGGAAGCTACCGTCCCATGTAGGAGACTGGGGTTCGATTCCCGGTCTGGGTGACTATGCTGTGCTACACCAATAAGAGTCCTTGGGCAAGACTCCTAACACTACTTTGGCCTACCTGTAATATGATTAACCTTGTAAGTCGCTCTGGATAAGAGTGTCAGCTAAATGCCGTAGATGTAAATGCACAGCAAAAATGCAGCTTTCTTCATATCAAAAAAACCCTGCACAAAAAGTGCAAAAAAAAAAACAGGACAAAAATCCAGATCACTCGTAGTTTTATATTTTCCCACAGAAATACACTTATCAAAAGAACAGTGGCACAAATAGTTGCACCCATAAGGAATCACCTGACAGCAATGAAACTTGGTGGGAAGGTTTGACATTGTGAGACAAGCGAACGATTTAATGTTCACACTCTGCAATGCATGCTGGTTAACAAGAACGGGCCTTATCTCTATACCTGACTGACCCAACAGCCACTATTGTGGACATTCAGTGAGCAGTGATGTCTTCGATAAGTCATCCTGTTAGTGCCAGCATCATTGCCAGATAGCTGTATGATGCAGGAATACATACATGCATAACGTTACAACGACCGCCTTTAACACCACGTCAACATCGGCAAAGACTGCCGGTGGTGTCTGTCGGACTGTCATGGATTGACTAAGAATGGCACCGGATCATCTTTAAGTGATTGCTTTTGTCCCAGTGGATAGAACAAATGAATCCATGTGTGGAGGCACTGTGGTCAGCACCAAGATGAACTGTTTGTTGTCACATGTCACATGTCCAGTAGGCCTGGTGTCACTCAACCTCCACCCCTACTGCAAAATCTGCAGGAACCATGTGAGAATCTTTAAGATTCATGGGATGGATGATCACAATACACCATTGGGAACCTGTACAGCTCCATGCCAAAACATCTGGCACATTGCGTTAGCAAACATGGCAGCCTGACCCCATACTGATAGACATAACTTATGTATGTGTAGCTCAGTAAATATTGCCCATGTCAGTCTAAATTGTATCATCATTTATTATTCCTGGTATCCTTAATCTTCCTTCTCAATAGCACTGCAATCCCACACTTATTTCTGGATGCAATTAATTTTTTTGACTGAGTGTATATTCCATTCGTATTACTGAAGATGGTACTAATGCACCTGCAAAACAAAAAAAGCAGCAAGAGCAGATAAGCTGAGCTGCTGGAAACTTTTTCCCAATGAAAAAAAAATTCTCATGCTGAGCATGGAGACAACATGGAGAAGTTTGTAGAAGTCCCAGCAGAAGTTTAACTCAACACTGAAGTGTATGATCCTCCAGAAGGTGGAGGAGGCGTCAAAAACGTCTTG
This sequence comes from Prochilodus magdalenae, assembly GCA_024036415.1. Lineage (NCBI taxonomy): Eukaryota > Metazoa > Chordata > Actinopteri > Characiformes > Prochilodontidae > Prochilodus > Prochilodus magdalenae. The sequence goes on from JAMWET010006067.1 coordinate 46,130, forward strand.
ACTTGAAGAGCAAGATCTTTTATGTCATGCCCCACTGGCCTTCACTCACATCTAAAAGAGTGGCTGAAGAACAGAGGTGTGAATACTGACTAGATCAAAGTGAGAGAGAGAGAGAGTGAGAGAGAGAGGGAGAGACCATGAACGAAGTCCAAGACATCAGAAGATTCCAGAGTCATTTATCTCAAGGGTGCAGATGACAGACCAACTGCTAAGCATGATTTATTATTAAGACATGTACGTCTCAGTATGGGCTACATGTCTAACACTACTGATACATGTTGGATAAACCCGACCAGTTAAATAAATATCTGAACACACGTGGCTGACCCTGGTCAAATGGCACCTGCACACTTCTGCACAAGATAAAGCACAATTGCCATTTATACCTGTTTATTAGCATGCACTGAACATATTGAAGCCTGTGCAAAAGTTACAACACACTTTATGTGTCATTGTTTTATTACTATATATTTGTGAGTTCAGACCGTAGCTCCCAACATCCCTTTATAACTGTGGTAGGCCTTATGCAGGACTGAGGAACAGGGAGGAGATGGGGTGGTGGGGACTGAGAAACCTTCATAATGAGATTGGAAGGTGAGGAAGTGAATTAGCAGGGCATTAAACTGAAAGAAATAGGGCTTTCAGGCATGCTGCTCCTGAGATGCTAATTTGCCCCTAGGTGTGAGTGTGTGTGTGTGTGTGTGTATGTAAGTCTGTGTGTCTGCCCTGTTATGGACTGGCGGCCTGTGCAGGGTGTTTCCTGCCTTTTACCCAATGAGCAGTGGGATAGACTTCAGCACCCACCAGGACCCAGAAGGATAAGGGGGTCAAGAGGATGAGTGTGAATGAGAGAGTGAGTTTTAATAGGATTTGACATGTACACCAAGGTAAGCCTAATGGGTTAGGGCTCTCTTTACAAATGAAGGTGCCGGTACATAACATAGAAGAACCACCTTTGGTTCCTCAGAGAACTTCACATTGAATGTCTCTAAAAGAAGAAATGAAAATTCAGACAGTAGTGGTCACACAGTCCCTCCGCCTCACCCTTTCGGTTTCGGTCCAGTCTAGAAGTAATGTTGCCACTTCAGCATCAGACTTCATCTCTTTCCTCACCAAAAGGCAGCACTAAAGTTTTCTTGAACTTCATCATTTCTTGTTTTGCTTCTGTTTATGTCAACCCTTTGTTTGGTTTTGCTGTCAGATGCAGATTCTTTTACATCTTGAAATGCAAAATAGATGGGCCTGGCCTAGCTGGTTAGGATGCTAACTTCAGTAGATATCTCTGCAAGATGAAGATACATAGATGTCATCTATGTTTTGACATACCATCAAAACTGTTATTTCTTAACATTCTGTTGATAAGTTTAATAAAATTTGCAATGCTTTTAACTATTAATTTTACATATTGCTCCTTTAAAAAATCAACTGTGAACAACACCTTTAAAGAACTTCTGTTGTGAAGGTCATGGGTTTTCCCTAGAACTGTATCTCCAACCAAAGGATCATTTAAAAACCTTTGTGTCTAAGAGTGTAGTGGGTATCTGTGTTGTTTGTCTTCAGCAGTGGTTGTTGGACTTACCATAAGATGTTTGTGGTTTTGACCATGAAGAGAAGGAGGGACCAGTGCTGGACTTTAAAGCCCTGGACTGTTTTGTTGTGGTTTTTAGTAATCTGGTCTCCCAAGCATGGAAATTAAAAGCTCTGTTTTACTCTATACTTGCTTCTAATTGCGTCCCCTTCAACTCCCTCCAAATGACCTTCCACCATGATGCTGGCCAGGAACCACTGTGGGTTTGATAGAGCTGAACTGCTAAGATCCAAGAGAATGGATGGAGATAAGTTGTCTTCTTTCACAACAAGTACAAATGATGACCAACTTATGTCTCATTCTGAATTACTAAAGACTGTACAAATGAGTTGCGTGAAGAGGAGATACAGTTCTAAAGAAAGCCCATGACAAATGTTCTTTAAAGGTGTTGTTCACAGTTGATTCTTTAAAGGAGCAATATGTAAATTTTATTGTTGATGAAGACGTTGCAAATTAGTAAAATTCCACTCATATGTCTTTCATTCCTGCTGACATTGTATAGAATGGTGTGGTATTCTCATCCAAACGCTACCTACTGCTTTCAACATCCCTACATAAAGCTCTAAAAAAACATATTAGCTGGCATGGCTGTCAACAGTTTCATTCCATGTCTTCATTGCTGCATGCCAACATAACTTAAAGGGCAAGCTTATTTTTTAACATTGGTTTTGTTCATGGCCCCTGCTGGCTTTAAAGGGAAAATTTCACCATGTTTTTCCACATTTCTATTTCATTAATTCAGTAAGATGTAAACAAAGTCATTCACAGGCATCGATTTTGTTAGAAAACTCCAATTTTATTCAAGCTAAATAACACAGGACTCCCACCAGGTTCAATTTTGTCTTTCTCATGGGGAGGTCCTCAACTCTTGTAAAAAGTCCAGGACTCCTTCAGCCCCCCTTGGATTTCAACCTTGATGTAAACAACCCTGGTAATAGCAACCAGACGTCTGAAGAGTTGAAAGTTTTCTAAGGCTCCCTCACATAACATGAAATGGAGAAGTGGAAAGATACATGCACGTTAAGCACAGGCCAGTAAGTTGATTGTTGTTGTTTAAAATAAAGTGGCCAGTGAGAGAAAGTACAGGGCAGGTGTTTCCAATAAAGTGGACAGTCAGTGGGGGTACAAAGTAAGTGCTTCTAATAAAGTGGCTACTGGGTGTATGTACAAGGGAGGCATTTTAATGAAATGGTCAGTGAGCTGATGTACAAGGCAGATGCTACTAATAAAGTGGCCAATAAGTGGAAGCACAAGGTAAGTGTTTCTAATAAAGTGCCCAGTGAGTTAAAGCACAAGGTAAGTGTTTCCAATAAAGTGGCCAGTGAGTTGAAGCACAAGGTAAGTGTTTCTAATAAAGGGGCCAGTGAGTGGAAGCAATAGGCAGACATTTCTAATAAAGTGGGCAGTGAGTGGGAGCAGGAAGTAAGTGTTTCTAATAAAGTGGCCAGTTAGTAGAAGAACAAGGTAAGTGTTTCTAATAAAGTGGTCAGTGAGTGGAAGAACAAGGTAGTTGTTTCTAATAAAATGGCCAGTGAAGGGAGGAACACAGTGTTTCTAATAAAGTGGACAGTGAGTGGAAGAACAAGGCAGAAGTTCCTAATAAAGTGGCCAGTGAAGGCAGAAACAAGGTGTTTCTAATATAGTGGCCAGTAAGTGGAAGCAAAATTTATGTGTTTCCAATATGGTGGCCAGTGAGTGATAGTACAAGGTAAGTGTTTCCAATATAGTGGCCAGTGAGTGATAGTACAAGGTAAGTGTTTCCAATATAGTGGCCAGTGAGTGATAGTACAAGGTAAGTGTTTCCAGTATAGTGGCCAGTGAGTGATAGTACAAAGTTAGTCTTTCCAATATAGTGGCCAGTGAGTGATAGTACAAGGTAAGTGTTTCCAGTATAGTGGCCAGTGAGTGATAGTACAAGGTAAGTGTTTCTAATATAGTGGCCAGTGAGTGATAGTACAAGGTAAGTGTTTCTAATAAAGAGGCCAGTGAGTGATAGTACAAGGTAAGTGTTTCCAATATAGTGGCCAGTGAGTGATAGTACAAGGTAAGTGTTTCCAATATAGTGGCCAGTGAGTGATAGTACAAGGTAAGTGTTTCCAATATAGTGGCCAGTGAGTGATAGTACAAGGTAAGTGTTTCCAATATAGTGGCCAGTGAGTGATAGTACAAGGTAAGTGTTTCCAATATAGTGGCCAGTGAGTGATAGTACAAGGTAAGTGTTTCTAATATAGTGGCCAGTGAGTGATAGTACAAGGTAAGTGTTTCCAATATAGTGGCCAGTGAGTGATAGTACAAGGTAAGTGTTTCCAATATAGTGGCCAGTGAGTGATAATACAAGGAAGTGTTTCCAATATAGTGGCCAGTGAGTGATAGTACAAGGTAAGTGTTTCCAATATAGTGGCCAGTGAGTGATAGTACAAGGTAAGTGTTTCCAATATAGTGGCCAGTGAGTGATAGTACAAGGTAAATGTTTCCAACATAGTGGCCAGTAAGTGATAGTACAAGGTAAGTGTTTCCAATATAGTGGCCAGTGAGTGATAGTACAAGGTGAGTGTTTCCAATATAGTGGCCAGTGAGTGATAGTACAAGGTAAGTGTTTCTAATAAAGTGGCCAGTGAGTGATAGTACAAGGAAGTGTTTCTAATATAGTGGCCAGTGAGTGATAGTACAAGGTAAGTGTTTCTAATACAGTGGCCAGTGTATAATAGTACAAGGTAGGTGTTTCTAATAAAATGGTCTGTTAGTGGAAGAACGAGGTAGGTGTTTCTAATAAAGTGGCCAGTGAGTGGAAGCGAGAGGTAGGTGTTTCCAGTAAAGTGGCCAGTGAGTGAAAGAACAAGGCAGGTGCTCGTATTAACGCCACCAGTGAGTGTATAAGAAATGAACAGAGATGATTATATTGTAATCTGTAACGCTGGCATATCTGGCACTGATAGATTGTGAGAGAAGTGATCTAGTTTATTCATGGCCTGGTACAGTCTGTTGCTTTGTTTTTGTGAGAGTAGAGAGCTTGGAGACGTAATGTGATGCACATCAGTTTTGCTTTTTGCTGATTCCTGTACTTTCCGGTGGACCCATTAGTTAATTATGGCTATGAAACATTTCAGAAAGCCATTACTCTCTCCTGCTACTAAATGGCCACGTATGCCGCAGTAGTAGAAGTAATTCCTTCCTTTTGGGGAAACTTGCAGATCACAGAGTGAATCTATTCAGCGCTTTTAAATCCATGACATAAGCACTTTCTCCCCACAAAATCTGATCTTCATTCTTTGCCTCCCTCTAAATTATACGAAGGTTTTTTATTTAAATGTAAGGACGAACAGAGTTCAGCGTTACAATGAGCACATTATTAGAGCTTTCATTATACGATTATACCAGATATTTAGGAAGTGCTGTTAAAATGAAATAGCCAACTCTACTCATTGTGTATTGACATCATTTCCAAATGAATAAAGTCAATAACATCAACACAATCGCTGGGAAAAGTAAGCAAGCCGAAACAAGAACACCACTCTGTTGATGCTAAATATTTTATTCATGTAAAAACAGAGCACAAGTTTGAATCAATGCAGTGTATTATTTTCAGTGGGGAATCATAAACAGAGCACAAACTGAATCTGATATTACATAGCGCTGTACATAAAAACAACAGCTTCAGAAAAGCAGTTCATATTGTTTGAGCATATTGGTTTACATGTACGAGCTGTAATTACATTACTGAAGATTCAGGAGAAACATTTCCTCTAATGCTCGCTCATCAATGAATATCATTACCACATCCTGATCTGACAAACCAGTACAAGTGTAGGGCTGCAAATCTGCTCGAGTTGGGAGGCCAGATAGTGCTGTATCGCTTGAGTCCAGTTTGGAGACCAGTAAATCATTTGGACTCTGTCTTGTCTCTGTGTCAACACCATTTGGACTAGGCCTTGTTTTAGTCTCGGTATCATGGAATGTGGCCGTGTCTCCACCAGTCCTGTCTTGGTCTTGTCTTGAGACTGTAAATTAATGGTCTTGTTTCAGTCTCTACACCATTTATACTTGGTCTCAAGTTCATTTTAGTCTCATCTTGGTCTCAAACTCATTTGTACTTGGTCTCAACATTATTTAGACTTGGTCTCAACATTATTTAGACTTGGTCTTCTCTTTGTCTTGACATAATTTAGACTTGGTTCATGTCCTGGTTTCAACACCATGTGGGTTTAGCCTAATCTCACTATCCATGACTCGGCCATGTGTTAGTCTTGTCATGATATAGATCTGGTTTTGTCTCTATCTTGACGTCATTTGGACTTAGTCTTGTCTCAGTCTTGCCATCATTTAAACTCAATTATGTCTTGGTATTGACATGATCTGGACTCAGTCTTCTCCTAATATTGTCTCAACATCATTTGGATTGTCTTGGCTTGGTCAAGAAATAATTTGGACCCTGTCTTGTCTCAGTGAAGGAATGAATTGGACTCATTCTTGTCTTGGTCTTGTCAACATTTAGATTTGGTCTTGCCTCAGTCTTCACATCATTTGGATTCGGGATTATCTTAGTCTTGACATCATTGGGACCCAGTTTGGTTTCATTCTTGACATAATTTGGACTCAGTTGTATCTCAGTCTAGACATCTTTTGGACTCAGTCTTCCCTTTACTCATTTGGCTTCATTAGGAAATTGTTCTTCAGACTAGCTAAGTGGGATACTTCTGTCTGAGGTAAATAGAAATGGAAATTCTTTCTATCATTAAATATTAACAAAACATATTAAAACTAAACACAACAAACCAATGTTCACATAAGATCTGTTCTCAATTAGTTGATGACCTAATACATATTCCAATTCCAATACATATTCGATGTCGGACTATTCTAGAACAATAATGTATCATATTTAAGCATACGTTACTAAAACTATATATTGTAAAATCTTATTATAAAACATACTTATTAATAGATCATATATGATGAATGTACAATGAACTACAAACAGATATCATAATTGACTTCTTTCACCTTTTTAATTTGGTATTCTGAAATCTTAAACTAGTTTCTGTCTTGTCTTGGTTCTCTTGGCTTCACATTTTTTACCAAATGTCCAAATATGGAAGAAATAGCATGCTATGTGCTGTTCCACCTGTACCTGCTAATAATTGTATCTAGAGGCAGTAGAGTTTTGCACTGTCTTCAAATTGACTGAACCAGGAGGAAAAGTGAAAGCACCGGCTGTTCTCCTGCTCAAGTCGCACAGATGGTGTTTCTTACAGGGTCTGCTGGGAGAAGGAGGGGCTAGCTTATAAAGCATGCGGGCAAAATAGCACACCACAATCTGCATGTTGAATGAATCAGTCAAAACACTTTTTCTTCTGTTAAAGTACCACAGGTTAAACTCCCTCGGGAGGGTGTCGCTGAAGCCTGTATTTTATGTTATGGTATATTACTTAACAGCCAGTCAATCAATTAACAAACCGCCTAAACGAACTCCAGCAGTTCAGCTTATAGCCACCGTTGTTCATATTCAGTACCTTAATGTGTACAGGTGGAGGTAAACCTGGTGGATTTGAGTCCCACATGGGTGGCCACTTTATTAGAGACACCTCTTTTATCGTTTCACCTTTATTAGAGAGTGTTGCCCAGCTGTTAATGTACAGTAAGTGTTTGTACTAGAGTGGCCAGTTAATGGAAATACATGGTAGATATTTCCAACAAAGTGGTCAGTCAGTGAAGGTACAGGGAAGGTGTTTCTAATAAAGTGGCCAGATAGAGGAGGTACGACGTAGCTGTTTCTAATAAAGTGGCCAGTTAATGGAAATACATGGTAGATATTTCCAACAAAGTGTTCAGTCAGTGAAGGTACAGGGAAGGTGTTTCTAATAAAGTGGCCAGATAGAGGAGGTACGATGTAGCTGTTTCTAATAAAGTGGCCAGTTAATGGAAATACATGGTAGATATTTCCAACAAAGTGCCCAGTCAGTGAAGGTACAGGGAAGGTGTTTCTAATAAAGTGGCCAGATAGAGGAGGTACGATGTAGCTGTTTCTAATAAAGTGGCCAGTTAGTGGAAATACATGGTAGATATTTCCAACAAAGTGTTCAGTCAGTGAAGGTACAGGGAAGGTGTTTCTAATAAAGTGGCCAGATAGAGGAGGTACGACGTAGCTGTTTCTAATAAAGTGGCCAGTTAGTGGAAATACATGGTAGATATTTCCAACAAAGTGTTCAGTCAGTGAAGGTACAGGGAAGGTGTTTCTAATAAAGTGGCCAGATAGAGGAGGTACGATGTAGCTGTTTCTAATAAAGTGGCCAGTTAGTGGAAATACATGGTAGATATTTCCAACAAAGTGTTCAGTCAGTGAAGGTACAGGGAAGGTGTTTCTAATAAAGTGGCCAGCTAGAGGAGGTACGACGTAGCTGTTTCTAATAAAGTGGCCAGTTAGTGGAAATACATGGTAGATATTTCCAACAAAGTGTTCAGTCAGTGAAGGTACAGGGAAGGTGTTTCTAATAAAGTGGCCAGAGAAAGGAGGTACGATGTAGCTGTTTCTAATAAAGTGGCCAGTTAGTGGAAATACATGGTAGATATTTCCAACAAAGTGTTCAGTCAGTGAAGGTACAGGGAAGGTGTTTCTAATAAAGTGGCCAGCTAGAGGAGGTACGATGTAGCTGTTTCCAATAAAGTGGCCAGTTAGTGGAAATACATGGTAGATATTTCCAACAAAGTGGTCAGTCAGTGAAGGTACAGGGAAGGTTTTTCTAATAAAGTGGCCAGAGAGATTAGGTACGATGTAGCTGTTTCTAATAAAGTGGCCAATAAGTGGAGCTACAAATTAGGTGTTTCTAATAAAGTGGCCACTGAGTGGAGGTACGGCATAGATACAAGATAAAGGAGAAGGTGGAAGCCCCATGTATGCTCTTCTAATTAACTGGCCAGTAAGTGGAAGCACAAGGCGTATATTTCCAATAAAGTGGCCAGTTAGTTGAAGTACCTTTTAGGTGTTTCTAATAAAGTGGCCAATAAGTGGTGGTACCACATAGCTTTTATAATAAAGCGAAGAGTAAGTGGAGATACCAGGTAGGTGTTTAAAATGAAACTGCGAAGGTGTTTCTAATAAAGTGGCCAGTTAGTGAAGCATAACATAGGTGTTTCTACTGAAGTGTCATATTAGTCGAAAAACATGGTAACTGTGTACAAAGTAAAGCAGCTAGTGACTGGAAACGTATGGTAGACATCTTCAACAACGTGACTAGTGAGTGAAAGTACAAGGTAGGTGCTTCTAATAGAGTGGCCAGTGAGCGGAAGTACAACGTGGATTTTTCTAATAAAGCGGCCAATAGAAAAAAGCAGAACTGAAATGGCTACACATATTCCAAACTTTAAAATCTGAACTGTAAGCGTTGTTGTACGTCAGTACAGACATTTTCCTCTACTGTGTGGAGACACGTCACCGTATCTGCACCGAGTTTAATGTGTAGATCATTTCTGCTTTAACACGTTCAAATTGAATGTACCGCTGAAGGGGAATCCCATCCAGTCTGAAGAAAAATCTATTTGTTCGCTGCCCATAAGAAGGCGCTCAAAGCTGTGGCCCCCCTGTCCCGCGAGGACTGCACTACTGTTTAGTGGACTGTACCAATGTGAGTTATCGAGAGGGGGGGGGGGGCTTTTTGCTGTCTTTATATGGACGGAGCTTTTCGGAAGACAGCAGCGCTGTAACTTCAGCACCATGGACTGCGACCTCTCTGCTAGTCATGGCTTGAAGTATCGCGGCTGAGGTGTTTTTTTGAGAGGCTTTTGCTGCGGAAGAGACCCGTTTTTGCGTTGAAGTGCACTGAGCACCGAGCTCCACGTTGGCGCAGCAGCGCGTTATATACATCTAACAGCGCGAGTTTGGAGACACTCTCTTCTCGCTGTTCTACGCTCGACTAGTCTGGGAGGAGGACAGTGCGGTAAAGAGCCTCGAGCCAAGGCTGGGGAGGAGAAGAGTGAGGGTAAGAGGGGAGCGAGAGAGGTTTTTGGGACTTCGTTTTGGTCCTCGCGAGCGAGTCTTTGGCAAGGATGCTGCGCGTGGACGGCAGTTTGGCGATGCTGATGTGGATCTTCAGCCTCATCAGCGGCTCAGATGCGGCTCTCCCTTCGTCCCGTAAGTTACGCACACGTTTCGTTCGTCCACGCGGTGGCCGTGCTTCGGGTCTGTAGTACAGCTCAGCTTGGCTTTCACTGACTTTTCCCCTCATTGCTCTTGTTGGGTTTTCCCTCGCGCGCGACTGGTCAGTTCACTTTCTATTCGGCGTGCGGCTCTGGCTGATCTCAGTTTGTTGCCTTAGCTGGGAGACTGGCATGAGAACTGACCTGGACTGAGCATCTCTCTCTCTCTCTCTGTTTTTGGAGAGGATGTTTGAGTTGGGTTTTGAAGAGAAAGTCAAACATGCAGGAGGTTGAGGAGGGTTTTGGGTGGACAGTCCGTCTGCTGAGCACTGAACATGTCTGCATTAATGTGTTGAAGAATGAGGCTCATATGAGGTGCATTATATTGGTGGTAATACATAGTACTTTATACTTAATACTAAACACACACACACACACACACACACACACACACACACACACACACACACACACACACTAATATATGTATATATACCTATATATATTAATATGTTAATATGTTACTGTACTGGACATGTGGTGTGGTCAGTGCATGTGCTACTCAGAGATTGCCAAATAGATAGAATATATCTAAATGGAATGCATGCATTGGTATTATAGGTAGTATTACACATATTATTAAACATGTATAATGTATGTGTAATACTATATGTACACTGTATATGTAATGTGTATTTCAAGTCCTGTCCTGGACATGTGGTCCGTGCATGTTACGCAGCTGAGAGGCTTTAGGAGTTTAACTCACATCTGCCGGCTCAGTCTGAACCAGTTGCATCTGCTGTGCCAAGTCGGTGCCATTCTTAATTTCCTATGTTTAGTTTTTATGTATCACATTATACGCTCTTGCAAAAGACTGATACCCAAACCTAACATTTGAATAATTTACCGTGCCTCTTCATAGCCTGCAGTGCTGCTAATGTGACCGACCACTGCTGCTCCCGTGGGCTAATGAGGAGCAGGAAAGGAGCAACATCTTCCTTTTGAAATGCATGGCCATGCCTCAGGCAGTTACCTTGTCTTTCCCAAGCTTATGTGGTGATTTTATTTTGAGGTGAATTCCGGACTGTAGCCTGGAGCATCCATCAGCTTCAAGCAACATTATGCTTTTCTCTTTTCTTTTTTTTTTTGTTTTTTGACCGGGCCATAATAACTGCTTTGGAGTGAGTGAGAGAATCCAGGAAGAGGTTGGACTGCTTTAGATAATTGGGTGGCATATGTAAATGTAAATCCAGGGCTGGCATGTATCCTTCTTTAAACCGTTCGTCGATGCTGCTTTGGAAGTAAACAATCCTCTTTGCGAACTCTTGTGGAAAAAAAAAAAAAACTCACATGAATAAAAATTACATTTAAGGACTATTGACTAAGAGCTCTGCGCTACACTGATAAATGTCTCAAAGACAGAGGTGAGATGAGTCAGGGAAGTTGCCTAATAGACAGCCAGGACGCTTGTCAGGAATAATGAGATTAAGGCTCTGGAATAGTTGTGTGTGTGTGTGTGGTTTTTTTTAGGGAGAGCAGAATTAGAAGCCAGTCCAGTCTACCTCACATGAATTGACTGAATTGACCCCAGGCGGTGCGGATTAACTTCTATATGTGTTTTAATTCCAGAGAGTACGCTCTCCTGTGTGTCCCTGAGGGGTTCATTCACTTGTTTTCGTCCGGTTATGACCTTTTGAGTGCGTGAAAGTGTTCAGAAAATGGAACCAGAGCACTTGTGAGATTTAGACCGATGGAAAATGTGGATTGGGATGGGAAACACTGGATTATTGTTTTGCGAAAGCATGTAAATTGAGCGAAACCACTTCAGCTGCTTGTCAAAATTCAGTTGGCAGTGACAATTCCGGACCATTCGAATACTCACATGCTTCTTTGCATGGATGGATGGCTGTTGTTTACGATGGAGGACGTGTTCTATAAAACATGGTTCTGTATCACACGCAAAAAGGGTTCCTCTAAGACATAGAGGAGTGTGGAAATACATTGGTACCGTATACCTGAGCCACGGCTTTCTCACTCGTGCTAGCAGGTGACTGTAGGTTCGCAGGTGCTAATTAAACTGCCAGTTTTGTTTGCTTCCCTGCTGATTTTGCTTGCAGATTTGACTAACTTTAGCCTTTAATTCCCAGCTGGAGAAAAGTTAACTAAAGTCAAATGCACCAACGTTCTGTTGTTTGCTAAAACATATTTAGCCATTATAGTGCAAGCGTGAAGCAGAATCTACATCAGAAATGCCTCGGTGCCGTTGAAACTACTGAAGCAACATGGGGTTCTTTTGCTGCCTTTGTTTGTTTTGTTGTTGTGTGCCTATAGTGTAAACATAATATCCGCTATCTTTGCTGTTAAGGACAAAGGAATGGAAGTCTGGGACTTTCTATTGTATTACCTTTGACAAACAAGCCGATGTAATCTTGCCTTTATTGACACTAAACGCATGAGCACATTCAGCTGATGCAGTTATTTAACCTGGCGGTCTGAATTTAGATGATGAATAACAGTCACACAGGCATGAGTCACATTATTATGAACACCTTCTACTTTGGATGGCAGCAGCGTGTAGCTCATTAAAGAGGTCAGGTGTCATGAGCTGGCTTGAGGGGTATATAAGGTGTTTGATAGGCTGTCGGCACACATATCCCTCATAGCTGTCACGGGCAGAAGGACAGTGGAGACGGACTGATTTCCCTTGCCTGTGGCATTGTCTTCTAGCGAGACAATGCAATATGTCACATGACTAGAAATGTCTGACACTGGCTGAAAAAGCATGACCAAGACTTCCAAGTACTACCCTGGCCCACTAATTCTCCATACTTGAACCCAACTGAGCATCTATGGGACCACCTTGATTGTTGATGTTGGTGCTATGGATCCTCCCCAACACCCTCCAGAATTGTGGAATGCATTGCAGGTTGACAACCTATCAGGATCTTATTGAGTCATTCCCAGCCTGTCTAGCTGCTGTCCATGCTGCACTTGGTGGTTAGTGTGTGGTTGGTGTAGCTTAGCAGATAACAACACTACCCCCCAAGTAGTCAACACCACAGAATGGGGTTCGAATCCCAGTCTGTATGCTGTGCTACAACAATAAGAGTCCTTGGGCAAGACTCCTAACACTACATTGGCCTACCTGTAATGTGATCAGCCTTGTAAGTTGCTCTGGATAAGAGTGTCAGCTAAATGCCGTAAATGTAAATGGTTACTCTGGATATTAGCTGGTGGTCATAATAATGTGACTCTACTGTGCAAATATTGAATCTAGGGCAGATTATTGGTGAGATCAAAATGATAGGCTAGCCATGAGGAAGTCTGTTTATCTTTGCATAACCAACTGGTTAAGATTCAGAGTGGTTAAATGTAAAATGCTCTGTTCTAGAGTCAGACCTGTTCACAGTGGCGGTGATGGGAACCAGACGTCTGAAGAGTGCAATGCCTCTAAAAGCCCCCTCACAGACGTTATTAGATGTAATGGTTATGAACACCCAGCCTGAGACATTGTTTAATGCTAGGTTTTGGCCTAAAGCATGCTGTGTGCAGGGTGGTGTGAGGCAATATAGCTCCATTAGACAGCGTATTTCTTTCAGATTTAACCCTGTTTAACATTCATCAACATTACATATCGTAGTGCTGGTGCGAAGAAGACGACACGGGGAACATAGCGCTTTAGTAGAAAGCTCTTTTATTGAATCATCAGCAGTATAGCCACCGAGCACCTCACAGCTCTCTCCTAATGGTAGGCACTAACACCACACCAATAGCCCACTAAAAAGCCCCACTGCCCAGCACAGTAAAGCCAGATAAGCACATACATATAGCTTTAGAGCCACAACTATTTAACAGATTTAAAGCTTCTTGTGAGCTTTGAGTAGCTGCGGGGTGCTGTGACGTGCAGAAGACACCAACACTGTAAATAAAGAGTCAATTAAAGATCTTGAATTTTCTCAGGAATGAAACTTTTTACACCAAACCACTCTGAATGGCGCCTCAATCGCGGACTTGTGCAGAAATTAGGGATGGGTGTAGCAGTACTAAATTATGGATGCTATCGAGCCTGTCGTTTACTTTTAATAATTTTTTTAAACAAAAATATCAACGTCATTTGTTTCTTTATTGTTTAAAAAGTAGGATATCTCTCAATGATAATAAATGATGGTGGAGTATAGGAAGTACTTTTTCTTCCACCGTTTCCCTCTGCTTCCCAAAAACAACTGGTGATTACGATGCACCTTCAAATCTAATGTACAGAAGTGGCAGGAGTTGAATTGGTAGGCCTATCTTGGCTCTTGTAAATAACATGCTACAAACGTTAAAAACACAAAGCAGAATATTACATATTCTATATGACATAGATTTGATAATGTTTACATTTCATTAGATATATAATCAACTTTTAAATATAGCTATTCATATATAAATTTAATAAATACTTTTTACTTGACAGTACTAGTTTAGGCGAACATATAGTCTATCAAACACTGAATTGATGTTTATTATGCTGAATTGAATTATCAGAGAGATATTTGCCTGATATTCTGTAGTTTATTTCATATTAATATGAATATTATTAATATTAAGCCCTGGCAGAAATGCGAAACAGCCACTGGAATTCTCCTTTTGGTGCTTGGAAATACTGTGTTAGGCTCGAATAACAAGTTAACACAACAATAATCGTGATCTACAATTTTAATCTTAAAGCAGTCGAGCTACATAACTCCAAAGTAATATACCACAGCATTTATCACATCACGGTCTAGGAGGAGATGAGATGGGAGCAATTTCATTAATTACATGTACAGCATCCCCGTTTCTGCAGGTCCCCTCTCTGGCCAGCAAAAAACGAGCTGACATCCAGACAACCTGCTCAGACGCAAAGTTATTTTAGTGGAATGTGAATGTGCCAGTGTGAATTTGTCTCAGCCGAGACGATCCTCAGAGTCCGCCGCAGGATTAACATTCATCAGCAGGGGTGATTCCTATCGGGCCAGACAGGAATCAAAATTGTGTTCGCCAGAGAGTGGCCATTTGTGGCACGTAGTCATCCTGCATTCTCCCTGATTTGTTCGGTTGTGGTGTTATAGAGCATGAAAGGATATTTATTACAGAATACGTATCAGAATATCTCTTATGTCTCTAAAGTGGCGGGGAGGGGGCATTGGGGGGTTACATCAGGTGTCCAATAGGAAGTATGTTTACCATAGGCAGGGTTGTACAACATGGAGAGCAGCTTACTTTTTATTCAAGTAGATTTTGGATATCAACATTTAGCTCAAAATTCCATCTTCTAGTTTCATTCTGTGCCTGTACTGCCTTGCGTCTTGCCTCTTTCTCTTTTTACTGCTGAATTTTAGGCCGAGAGTGAATAAAAAATACAGCAGGACTTTCAGATCCTAAACTAATAGATGCTACATGTACCACTGTAGTGCCACCAGTAGTAAATGTTTGCTCATGCTCATAGGTCCTTTACATAAGCCCTTTATAACAACCGACATAAACCAAATGTACACATTTAAAAAAGGCTATTTCAACAAGCATAAATTGTTAAACACTTCGGTGGATGATGCTAGCAAACAGAAACTTTTGGGCCCCGCATTATAATAGCAATAGTTTCCAGAAGATTTATTAACCGCTACTCATTAATGAATTAATCATGGGCTAATGCCATTATATAATTCCATCCCTCTTCCTGAATGAAAGAATTGGAACCAGGGAGCTCAGCAGTACGTTTGGAGAATTTCTACATACACAGCCAACAAGCTGACCCGCCCGACATGGGACTTTGTTTATGTAGGCCAGTTCGGGCATGTTGTGACCTGCAGCAATCCCATTATTAAAAAGCAACAGGTGTAACGGAGGCGACCATATAGGAATATGCCGAAACCACTGAACAGAATGTCCTCTTGTTGTCCTCCCAGGTACACCTTACAGAAGACAAGCACACATCACACGCAGAATATGGTGTTAGATATAAAGCGTAAGACGGCTAATCCCTCAGAACCTAGTGTTAAATATAAAGGGGTTGGACAATGAAACTGAAACACCTGTCATTTTAGTGTGGGAGGTCTCATGGCTAAATTGGACCAGCCTGGTGGCCAATCTTCATTAACTGCACATTGCACCAGTAAGAGCAGAGTGTGAAGGTTCAGTTAGCAGGTAAGAGCACAGTTCTGCTCAAAATACTGCAATGCACACAGCATTATGGGTGACATACCAGAGTTCAAAAGAGGACAAGTTGTTGGTGCAAGTCTTGCTGGCGCATCTGTGACCAAGACAGCAAGTCTTTGTATGTTTTAAGAGCCACGGTATCCAGGGTAATGTCAGCATACTACCAAGAAGGACGAACCTCCACCAGCATCACGTAGTGACCTGGCCACTATCCTGCAAGAAGAATGGCTTAAAATCCCTCTGACCACTGTGCAGGACGCAGTATATGTCATTCCTAAGACCAACTGAAGCTGTATTGGCCGTAAAAGGAGGCCCTACACCATACTAATAAATGATTGTGGTCTAAAACCAGGTGTTTCAGTCTCATTGTCCAACCCCTGTATGTCTCAGCAGGCGTGTTCAATCTTTTCATCCTTGCATGAGAACTATTTTATATTATATGCATATATAACTCCCATTAGCCATACCATTAAAACTACTTCAAAGTATCAACACTCTATTACATTGTATTATCTCGATTTACCATATAGGTGCACCTTGTAGTTCCACAATTACAGACTGTAGTCTGTTACTCTGCATTTTTTGTTAGGACCCCCACAGGACCAGCACAGAGCAGGTATTCTGTAGATGGTGGAGTGTTCTCAGCACTGCATTGACACTGACACCGTGGTGGTGTGTTAGTGCGTGTTGTGATGGTGTGAGTGCTGCTGCTGGACTGTTAAACACCTCGGTGTCACTGCTGGACTGAGAATAGTCCACCAACCAAAACGTTCTGTCACCACTGATGAAGAACTAGATGAGCTATCGTCTCTGACTTTACATCTACAAGGCGGACCAGCAGTGTGGGAGTGTCTAATAGAGTGGACAGTGAGTGGACACAATGTTTAGAAACTCCAGCAGCACTGCTGTATCTGATCCACTCACCCTAGCACAACACACACTAACACAACACCACCATGTTAGTGTCACTGCAGTTCTGAGAAGGAACCACCAGCCACATCATACCAGCTCTGTGGTGGACCTGTGGGGGTCCTGATTATTAAAGAACAGGGTAAAGGGGAGTCCTATATAGTAAGTTGAGCTGATAAATTGGACTGTGAGTGTATTATATTATATTATATTATATTATATTATATTATATTATATTATATTATATTATATTATATTATATTATATTATATGTACACTGACGTACCAACAGTCATTGGATAGCAGTATGTAAGTTGATTATGAAGTGGTGTTACCTCAGGGGATGGCTTGGGAACACCCACGCCTGTATAAATTGTGAGCTGCTATCTTCTGAGTGAGGTTGAACACTTACCAGCGTGCTCATAGCAAGGCATTTAGCATTCCTTGATCCACAGTGTCACGTGTGTACTGAGAATACGTCATAGAAAGCATTACCACCCTAACCCTGTCTAAGGGTGCTTAATGATCATAAGTGGTGTCTTATGAATTGTTCATGGAAACGGACAAGTGACTCAAAATCATAACCACATCCAATGCAAGAGAGTGCATATCCCACAGGTCAGCGCAGCATTCTTTAGCTTCCATGGGATATGGGAGGAGAAGACCCACTGGAGTGCCTTCTATACTACCACGACAGCAGACACAGCACCTTGTCTGGGCACTGTGAGCTTGTTAACTAGACCCTAGAGGACTGGCAACATATGGCGTAGACCGATGAGCTGTTTCAGGTTGATGGTGGGGTTGCGTGTGGTGCAGACTCCACAAAGCCATAATTCAATGTAATTAATTTCCATGTGGTCTTTTATATTGTATGCTCTTTATTGAAACTCAATACATTTCTTGATGAGTGTTGAATCATACATAATTTCAAGGCTTATGTTAACAAAGTGTGCCATTAAGGCTCCAGTGTTTTCAGGCAAGTCTGTATTATCCCTGTGCATCTTACCTGAACTCTAGCAGGGGGAACAAAAGCTCGCTATACTTGATGCATTGTCGAGAGATGACAACATCAGGGGAGTGCGTCTATGTGTGAGTGTTAATTAACTGCTCTCCTGGTTGCTGCCACTGGTGGGAGGAACTGAATGCTGGGGAAGAAAGATGAGCCGCTAAAAGAGAGCCTAATGTTAGGCATCAAGCTGATCAGTGTGGTCATTCATTGCTCGGGAAAGGTTGTGTTTACCAGGTCTTGCATAATGTCTCTTTGGTGGTCTGCACAGAGACTTTGTGGTTCCTTTTTAACCAATTAAAATCTGGAACCTGGGTAGTTGGTGAGCATGCATGACCACCCTGGTCGGAAAAATGGATGGAGTGTGTAATTTGGTGTTCTGTGTGCTACTGCGGTGTATGGAGGAACAGTGTATTTTGAAGCTGCTGTTTTTGGGTTGTGTCTACAGGCTAGTTCGTCCGGATTCCCTGACTTTTTAAAGACGGCATTAGTGACCAGGCTTTTAAAGGATGCTTACAGTGAGTGGCTGTTTCTGAAAAGGTATATTATTTGGGTGGTACAGATTTGTGAGGCAGTAGTTTACTCTCTTCATGAATTAATTAGTAATTAGTAAAATAATCCTCTTTCAGAGCAATGATTAGTAATATTGTTGGCTTGCAAATAACAATGACAGCTTAACCATAGCCCAGCAACACTTTAGCAAGCACCATGGATAGCATAGCAATGGCCTATCAAAAACACCTGAGATACGATAGCAACTGACTAGCAGTACCTAGCAGAAGCATTATTAGCTGGCTTTCTCAAACTAACAGGTTTGTTCATAACATTTCAAGTTTGCAACTCATTCATTTTTGAGTAATTTACATTTACGGCATTTAGCTGACGCTCTTATCCAGAGTGACTTACAAGGTTGATCATATTACAGGTAGGCCAATTTAGTGTTAGGAGTCTTGCCCAGGGACTCTTATTGCTGTAGCACAGCATAGTCACTCAGAATTGAACCCATAGTCCCCCATGTGGTGGTGGCTCCCTGGAGGGTAGTGGTGTTATCCACTGAGCTACACCAACCACTAACTGTTCTTTTCTCTTTGACTGGTTACTATCTGGCCACAGAGTAGATGGTGAGCGTGCATGTTCCCACTATTTACAGTAAATAGATCAGCCTGTGGAACTGGAGCTGTCTGTGTTTCCTATCACTGTGTAAAAGAAGGTGCTGCCTTTATTATGAGATGTACTGCAATAGTTTTATGTAACATGGTAGTAACGTGATTGGTTAGTACTATAAAAAAAATTCCTATGTTTTTGTTTCATCAGAAATGTGAAATATATACATGTGTGTGTGTTTGTTAGGGGTAACTTGTGACATCAGCAAAATACAAAGCTAGATTTTTATGTTCTTCATATATCAGTGAATGTAACTGTAGCCTGGAGATCATGTCGTTGAAGTGAAGAGTGGACTGTAAAGCAAGAAAAGCCACTCGTTTTGGTTGTGGATTGAGGAGTTCATCCGATTTCATTCTCGGACAGAGACACATTCATTCTTCTAATGCTTTTTCACAACATATTACAATGTGTAGCTTTAATTAATTAAGACTTCGTTAAATTGAAAAGCAAACCCTTTAAAAAAATGGCTAAATAGCCCTTTCAGCAACCCTGAAAGGACGTTCTTTCTGGAATTACAAATAACAAATTATTCCAACATCATTTACAAAGTCAGCCAGTAATTGAAATAATACTTTAAATATTATTAATGGACCCATAAATCACATGTCCTTCTGTTTTTTGTTGTAAGAGAAAACATTGATGAGTTTGAAGCATAGTTACCACAATGAAAAACACATTGCAGACTTTTTTACTGACCTAGACTGAAATCTTTTTGCTTTGGGTGACCCAATACTTTAATGAAGTTTATTTTATTTTATTTTATTTCCAAAACAGTCGTTATCAAAACTTTACCAAATGTGTCGGTAGTATTGCAGTAGGGACAATATCAGCTGATTTTAAGGAGAACTCAAAAGCATTAGCTAGTACATAGGTAGCTAGCTTTGTTGTACACAGTTCTACACACTTTAAATTAAAATATTTTTCATTAAAATACAAAAAGGTTTACATAACTGTAGAAAGGTGTGTTTCTGTAGGGGCAGTTTTTAATATTACACACCAGTTTTCAGGCTTTGGGCCACATTTACTTCAAAACAATACGTTCTGACTGTTCAGCATACAAATACAAAATAATATGAAATCAATTCATGTAATATCTAAATAATTCAAATATATTTTTTCTAAAAATCATATTTCAATAGGATTTTAAAACATCTTTAATCCAAACATTATTTAAAATAAAAAAAAAATAATAATAAAATATATTATTAATATTATTTTACATGTAAATTTAAGGGTATGGGTTTGGGACAGACACTTCCAAATAGAAAGTTTTTAAAATGTGTGTATGTATGTACATATATATATATATATGTGTGTGTGTGTGTGTGTGTGTGTGCGTGTGTATATTTATGACATAAACAATAGATCATGACCAGTACAGAAGTAAATGTTGTTGTTTGTGTTTCGGTGAGTCATTTCAGCAACTGCCGAACTGCTGAACCCCTTTTTAAACGAAACCACATTTTTTTAGCTCTGAACCACTCTCTGAAAGATTAATTCAGTTAATCATAGTGAGTAAATTGGGTGTTCAGGCAGCTTAACAAAACAAATTGAATGCATGGATGGGGTGTAATAACAGCATTTGTCTTAGTTGAAGCATGCTACCTCTCTTCTTTTGTTTCGGTCCAGCCACTTTTACGGCCATAGCGAGTTGAATTTGGCTCGTTTTTGGAAGAATTAGGTCGGGAAGCGGCTTCAGCCGGGCAGTGTGTTCCACATTAATCATGACAGCACTGAATGTAACAACAGGAAGTCAATCTGACCTTTGTGCAGCCTTTGTAAAAATCAATCTTGGTCTAGATTTGATGGCCTTTTGACATTAATGCAGAACCAGCGGCTGTGATAATCAGAACCTTTTGGATACAAATTAGCTTCACCAGCAGACTTTGATACTGCAAGATGTTAACAGATTGCTGATGCAACTTCATTACTGTTGGTTTGCTACTCTATGTAATCGGGCTGTCACATGATTAAAATAATCAGGAATAATTACATTTTGTGCAGTTAATTGAGATCAGTCACAGCTCACTTTATATTAAAGCTTCATGTGTGGACATCAGAATGCGTTCATTAATTTTAGTAATTCAATAACATTATATTTATCTCATGAATGCTGCGTCCACATGATTTCCACAGAGTGAATGCAGTTTCACTAATACAACACTTGCTTCATGTTTTAACATACTAGTCTATATACAATATCTATATATAATACAGTACGGTCAATACAGTCAATAGTTCAACTCCTCAGTGACTGTAGCCTCTCTTCCGTTCATACAGCTCATGGATTCTTGTTACAGGGAAACTGCTGTTAGTTTGTTGCTCATTAAATTATCCATAGAAATGTCCATCCAGTTTCTATCAGAGTTTCTATCTATATATCGTCGCTGTCCAAAGAAAAACAGGTATCTCCAAAATCGCAACTTTACAGGAGAACCCAAAAACCTCATTTGAGTTGAATGGTAGTGAATGGAGCCAGATGTTTTTTCCAAGCAGCTTTGGGCCATTTCTATTGGTCCATTCTTTATGAAATTTACACATAGTGTAGACAGCAGCTCATGTGACCAAATGAGATATAAAAGTAAAATTCAGCAAAAATGGAGATACATGTTTTTCTTTGGACAGCGACAATATATATATATATATATATATATATATATATATATATATATATATATATATATATATATATATATATATATATATATATATATATATATATGTACATATATATAAAACAACACATAACTGTTTGCATTTGGAACATGTTTTCTGATCACCAGGTAGCTTCGCTTGTGTTGTATTCACCATACATAGGTTTGTATTTCAGATTTATATTTACTTTCCACCCCTCGTGGAGAAGGTCAGTATGTGGTGTTCAGAAGCTGCTTCGCTGATGTTAACATGCTAACACATTTTAAGCTGTGTCCTCATATGGAGTTTTCTGAATTAGTTTTTGTTTTTGTGATAAATTCTCATTTGCTTGTATTCCAGGTTAGGGTCAAGTGTGTGTTTCATTCTGTAGATGCACTCATGTCCATATCAGCAATTCCAAGTCTAATAAGGTAAACATTCACTTATCAAGCACTTTGTGAAGTATAACTGACATGTCAATGTGTTTGGACACTCATTGTGCATTTAATCAGCCGCACATACCATATAGGTGCACATTCACTTCTACAATGACAGACTGTAGTCCATCTTTTGTGTTCTGCATGTCATTTCTCAGTGCACTTCTCTGTAAAACTTTTACCCTGTTTTTCAGTAGGCAGGATCCCCACAGAGGAGGTATTTGGGTGGTGGATGGTTCCCAGCACTGCAGTGATACTGAGTGAATCAGAGATAGCAGAAATTGGTGACATATGCCATTGATATGAGAATCATTTATATGATTAATCTACTAAATTTTCTATCATATATTATCAAACATATGTATTACACCCTTTTTTGATCACACATGCCTGAAAATAGATGTTCCATATTTAAGACCTGGCCAATTTAAAATAAGTGTATATGTGACCAGGTGTATAAAGGTGATCCAAATATCATTGTTGTCCAATGAAAAACATGTATCTACATTTTTGACAATTTTACTTTTATGTATCATTTGATCACATGAGCTGCTGTTTATACTGTATGTGAATTTTCTGATGAATGGACCAACAGAAATGGTCAAAGATCGTTTGGAAGAAGTCTGGTTCCATTGACTTGTATTAGAATTAAATTGGGTTTTGGCCTCTCCTGTAATGTTGCTGTTTTGGAGATACTTGTTTTTCTTTGGGCAACAACAATATGCCATATATCAGATTTTCGTAACGATGCCAAAGACAGTCTGTTTGCTTGCTATACGTTGTTCCAATAAAACATCCTAAATAAAAGGTCCTTCTGTCATCATGACATTTCATTCCTCACAAAGTAGCAAATACATGTATGTTCATACATGCATCCACACAATACATGTGCACCCTTTCTCTCTCTCTCTTTCTCTTTCTCTCTCTCTCTCTCTCTCTCTCTCTCTCTCTCTCTCTCTCTCTCTCTCTCTCTCTCTCTGACTGAGGGAGTTGCAGTAATGACTGCAGGAGTGCAGTAACGGAGGACTGCCTCAGTGGTACTCCGGGGAGGAAGGGAAAAAAAAAAAAGAAAACACAGAGCGGTTGAAGTGAAGGCGCAGAGCTGCTGTACGGAGGGTTGTTACTGTGTGGAGGATTGTTGCTGTATGGAGGATGGCCTTGCTCTCAGCGTTTGTGTAGCTCTGTACATGCTGCTGAGGCGGCAGGAGATGGAGCACTCTCTGCAGGCACAGCCGATCGACTGTGTATTAATCTCTCCTCCATGTGGAAACATTTCAGCCCAAACATGCGTTTTGGGACAGAGCTACATTGTCAGGTCATTTTCAAACACTTTCAATTTAAGTCCCAAATATAACATGCACATATACATTACTGGGCAGAACTCTACTGCTATGTTCGTTTTACAGTGTGAGGGGAAAACAAGCCGAAAATTACCCAGGCACCTCAGCGATTAAACATGATATCAGATTTCTCAGTGTCCACTTTTTGTCTTTATTGCAGTTTCCAGAAGACTTGTTTCCAATATCTGTAAGCACAATTCCAGCATTTCAGTCTTAGCTTATGGCTGGATTGTCTGCTTCTCATAATCCCAAAGTTGTTCCAAAGAGATTCAATGATGGACCAGACTCTGGAGTGGCCAGTATTTCTGAGCACACCAGCAGCTTCTTTGTTTGATGTAAGTGCTTTTTTACAACCACATAACCTTTCAGACCCATAGCTTTGCGTTGTCCTCTCACCGTGAAAGGATGGGGAAAGAAACACTTGTGGATGCTTTCAGATCTGAAGCAAGAATGCAGCCTGATGTGCTCCTTTCTCTCAAAGATGAAAGCTGTAAGTGCTGTTTACCTGATGCTGACAGTTTTGGTGGTCTACCAGGTCTTGCAGGTGGTTGTTAGGAGTTCCATTTTCTCTGTTGCTCTTAATCACTTTTGATCTTGGGATGGAATCTACAAGTACTGGAACTGCACCAGATCAACGGAACACTACTTTTCCCAACCTGGTGTCTCGAGGATTGCGGGTGTCTAACATGCTGCAAAATTCCCCAAAATAAAAGTTCAACAGGGTTGAGGTCTGATCACTTTTCCTTACTCTTTTATACACATATTCAGTGACCCCTCATGTCCTGTAAATGGGGCTGTCATACTAGAAGAGGCTATTAGGATAGAAAGGTTTCATTACAGGATAAAAGTGATCAGTCAGAGGAGCTTTGTATTGATTTATATTGGCCCTTCCTGCATAAGGACAAGTAGACACAAGCCATGTCAACAAAATGTCCCCCACAGCGTAACAGAGCCACCAGACCCCCTCATGATATCGATCACGCACATGCACTCGCCCAGTAGTGGAAAATATGATGAAGGAGGACTCATCTGACCAGGTCACTGTTTTCTAGATTTTTGTAAACCAGTGCAATGCTGAACTCGCAAATGGTCAGTTTTCTTACTATGCTATGTCAACAATGGCACAACACCAAAAACAGATACTAGCTTCTCTAGTGTGCTTAATTCAGTTAAACAGCTACAAGCGTGTGCTTATCTATGTTCCCTTATGAAACGATAATATATGGCAATGTATTGGAAAATATAGTGCAATATATTAAATAATACTATGTCATATATGGGAAACAAGTGCATATATTTTGCATATATTTATATAGTGATAAATATATTACAATATATTGTATAATACATAAGGAATTGCAGCTTTTCATATATTGTATGTATATTGTAGTTTAATATATATATATATATATATATATATATATATATATATATATATATATGTGAGAATATATACATACTGTATATTGCCACATGTATGTATGAAAATATTCTCACATATATAAAACTATATATATTATCATATATGTAAACACATATGGAGAAATACATATGATGTCTATTACATATAAAATGAAATATATTACAATATATAAGTAAATATATATTATACTACCATACATACAATATATGAAAAGCGGCAATTCCTTATGTATTATACAATATATTGTAATATATTTATCACTATATAAATATATGCAAAATATATGCACTTGTTTCCCATATATGACATTGTATTATTTAATATATTGCACTATATTTTCCAATACATTGCCATATATTATCGTTTCATAAGGGTTGTGTGTTCCCATCTAACTTCCTTACACCCATCGTCAGAAAAGCTATTGGAAATGCTACAATGCTACAAATGCTACAATGCTATTGAAAAGGAAGATAAAGGTTACCAAAGACAATAAACGATGATAAATTTAAACTGATGTGAAAAATACTTACATATTGAAGTAGTGTCTCTCAGTATGGAGTCGGGCCACCATGTTGGCTAAGACAATGTGCCAGGTTTCTCAGCATGGAGGTTCCTAATAATGTCCTGCGATAATCCATCCCATGCAGCTTGAATATTCTCACACAGTCCCTGCAGATAGGGGTGGAGGTGGAGTGACACCAGGCCTCCTGGACACATGACAACAAACCATGCATCTTGGCGCCTACCACCGTGTCTCCACACAGAGTCGTTGGTTGTCTCCACTAAAAGCGGGACTCGTAACTGAAGAAGACTCGCTGCCATTCTGAGTCACACCATGACAGTCTGGCATGGCGCCATTGCAATCTGTGGCGATGTTGATGTGGTGTTGGGGTGTGGTCGGAACGGTTTGCGTGCATATAGTCCTGCATTGTGTAGCCGTCTGCTGGTGGTGCTGGCACGAACAGAATGACTCATGGAGGACATCACTGCTCGCTGAATGTCAGCAGTCGGCATGGCTGCTGGGTCACTCCACGCATGTGGGGCAATCTGTCGCTTCTCCCTCTCTCTGGTTTGTGTAGGTCTCCCAGATCCTTCATGAATCATTCGTGTGTCTCATGATGTCAAACCTACCTCCAAGTTTGATTCCTGTTAGTTGGGTTTCTTCTGGGTGCAGATATTTTTGACGTTGTGTATGTTTTATTCTGAGAGACCTATGATTAGGCTTTATTGCTGACCCAATATGAAGCATCTTCTCTCCAGAATGCATGGCATACTTCTTATATAATATAATATTTTATATCCTAACTAGGGCTGCCCTCTAGAAGTCGACGATTCGAATCATCAGTCGGTGACCCTTTAAGTTGACTGAGACCCTTCAAGTCGAATGAAACCAGTGACCTTTTTGTCCAGTAAAACAGACTAAAGCTTAAAAAAATACACAAGAACTTTAAGAATGTAAAAAGACATTTTAATAATTATTAAAGCAGGAATAAAAAATATATATTAAAGGTCTAGCCGGGCTATGACGCATGCTTGCTAAAAAATTGTCTAAAAAAACACGTGACGACGTGCGCTGGTGGTTCACCGCTAAGGAAGCTGCGAAGCTGAGAAACACGGGGGAGCGATGTCTCAGAGAAAGCCTGGAGGAGGTTTTGAAGAAGAGAATCTGAACAAAGTAAACCGAATTCTGCTCGTCATTTAGTCAGACATCCAACACTGCTTCAAACGAGGAAGCTGACCTTCGTTTTAGACATAACGGCTGTTTGCGGTGAAGGAGAAACGGACTGAAGACGTTAGTTTTACTATAATTCCATTATTTTAGAACCTAAATTACAGATATGTTTATTTATTCGTCTACAGCTGAGATTATCTTTATTTAAGGATGTGTACAGTCACTTAATACGCCTGCCGATAAACGAGAGACTGGTTTTATTTAGCAGGTCATTATTTACGAGATGAAAGACGAAGGGTCATCTTACTGAAGAAGCTGTTAGAAGTGAAATTAATAAAACTATAAGCTATAAGCGCTAATGTTTAGCATAAATACGCGCTGCTGCCCGGCGCTATATCCTGTAACTTAAGACTCCAGTTCAGATCGTTAATCATACGCCCCGCCTCTTTTAGTTCAGGAATATGTTCCTGGCTTTCTAAATGAGGAGGGCATCAGATCTGAAACGTATGCAGATTGATTTACTGATTACTAGATAATGTACATGGAGAAAAAAACGTGAACGAATAGTCAAATCGTCGACCAAGACGGGCGAATCCGATTCGACTGACAAAATTCGGAGTCGGGTACAGCCCTAATCCAAACCCTAGGCTTCTAATATCTAAATCCAATCCAATGAAAGTCAACAGTGCTTCAAAGATATCACTCACTCCTGATTCAACATGAATGGGTAAATTGATGAGAGTCAAAATAGAGGCTGATCGGCACGAGATTGACGGTGCCTACTCTCTCACAGCTGAGAGGATAAACACTCCCAAATATTTAGGCTGCATCCAAACTGCAGAAGCAATCGGCGCATTGTGCGTCTATAATCCCGTCCGCAAATGCAAAAGGCTACAGCTAAAAAGATTAAAGTGTGCGGCTCCTTGCTCATGGCTGTAGCGGTGCCCTGTTCATCGTCCTGGAGAAGAAGCGGCACATTTGTCCATTAAAGGCAGATCTAGCTCGTTAACCTCTGCCTGAATGGAGCGTTAGACCTTGAAGTGGCGCAGATACATCGGTGTGTTCTCGCGGGCCGAAAGCTCTCGGCCCTGCTGTTGTCTGGCTATTATTCCTGAGAGCAGGATTTATGCTCTGAGCTCAAGCGTGGAGGGTCAAATCCAGAGCTCGGCCGCTTTAGCTTTGGCTTTATTCACCGCTGATGCTAACATCCACCACAGCTTTCTGTCTGCTGTCAAGTAACGACTGCAGATTAGTGTAGTCAGCGTTGGTTGATGGGTGAGGGTTTGGACAAAATCTCTGAAAGCTAATGTGAGCATGCCTGTGTGTGCATCTGTGTGTGCGCACGTTGTCATATATATGTAGGAGCTCACTTTGTAGGACAGAAAAATGACAGAATGATCCAGATTTATAAAGGGTTTATAAAGGATTTATAAATCTATCTATCTATCTATCTATCTATCTATCTATCTATCTATCTATCTATCTATCTATCTATCTATCTATCCATCCATCCGTCCGTCCGTCCGTCTATCTATCTATCTATCTATCTATCTATCTATCTATCTATCTATCTATCTATCTATCTATCTATCTATCTATCTATCTGTCTGTCTATCTGTCTATCTATCTATTATCTATCTGTCTATCTATCTGTCTGTCTGTCTGTCTATCTATCTATCTATCTATCTATCTATCTATCTATCTATCTATCTATCTAGTAACATTCATCATCATAAAGGCAACTACGAACTATAAGCGTCCTTGGGTATGTGAAATGCGCTATAGAAGTGTAACCTATTATTATTATTATTATTAATAAAGATGAAAATGTATATCTACAGAAGTATTGTCTTTCAGTATGGTCTCAGGCCGCCATGTTTGCTATCGCAACATGCCAGACATCTCGACACGACGAGTTGTAGAGGTTCCTAATGGTGTCCTGTAAAAATCCATCGAATGCAGCTTGAAAAGTCTCACACAGTTCCTGCAGATTTTGCGGTACGGATGGAGGAGGAGTGACACCAGGAATTCTGGTGTGATGCATGACAACAACCGTTCATCTTGGTGCTGACCACTTTGGGTCCACCCACAGAATTGTTGAAGATGACCCAATGCCATTCTGCTTACTGGATGTCTGCAATTGAGGCTGTTGAATCAGTCATGTACAGCCATAGTAAGGCCTGTCTCTACATCACCTGTGTGGCTGAGTGTAACACCTAAATCTTTCGCCCATGTCATACCTGCCCACCATGTTCCATTCACTCTGGGTGCAACAATGTGTTATATATTTTATAAATATATATATATATATATATATATATATATATATATATATATATATATATATATATATATATGTATAAATAATAATAATTATTGTAATAATAATATATAAATAATATAATATAATACATATATAAACTATGTGTGTGTGCATATATATATGGGCCGCCATGTTGGCTAATGTGAATCATTTGCATGTCTCACAATGCCAATGCTATATATATGTATATATATATATATATATATATATATATATATATATATATATATATATATATATGTATATATATATATATATGCACACACACATAGTTTGCCATTACCAATGCATATGTGAACATAACACATATTACACAAAGTTACAGTCATATACACAATGCATATATTATATATATTATATATTATATGAATTACATAAAGATAATTACGTAAAATACATATGGGACATACTGCATATAGGTGCTTGCATATCCATATAGGAGGAGTATCGTTATTAGCATTATTATTGCATTAGATATATGTATGGCTCCTTGTTTGGGCACTGTACAAACAGGAGAGCATGTTCAGCTGTGTGCGTGTAGGGGGAGAAAGTGGAGGAGAAGCATACCCACCACTCTGTCTTGCTGTAGCTGTGTTCATTCCGGCAGCACGCTTCCATACCTCTGGGGAAATATGTGGGCTCATTTCCACAATCATAATCTGTGTTCAACGGGAGATTATCCATATCGTTGTACAGGAATGTCCTGCCAAGCCCTTTATTACATTCAAACGGCCGCTCTCGCAATCACATTGAACCTGCATTGATTTCTGCCCGTCCCTGTTGCGTTTCACCTCACGCTAATACACCACACGTTTATCCACTGTTCGTATTTACAGCCTTTATAATTACAGTCATGGTGTTTAATGATATTAAGGCATGTTTTGGCAACCGACTTTGGGTAACCAACCAAATGAGGGGAGAAAAAACCTGTTTTATTCATAATCTGTGTCTCAGGCGAACGGGCTTTTCCGTATTTTCTTGAGCGCCTCTGTGCTTTCAGGGCAATTTTAATCAGTATTGGGAAAACGCCTCCGTGCCACTTAGACACGGTGTTGTGGAAAAAAAGCAAAGACAATCCGCTAATCCTTGAGCACCTACCGAACAATTCAGCCGCTTCAGAGCAGCAGGCGGATGTTGGCTGGTCATGGAAGCTGTGCTGCGTTTGAAATGAAGTGCTGCTGAGTGGTTAGAACCTGATGAATAATTTGAATGCACTTTAATACACATCAGTGCACATATATTGCAAATGTACATCATATATCCACTGCTCTGAGACCTTAATGTACATATTGCATATATGTAGTGGAAGTGTGGATTTGATCTATACTTTACACTGTACATGTTGCATGTGGTTATAGGTATTATATACATCATCTGCATCTAATATATTTGTGTGTATAAACTGCCAAACCCAGGTCATAAAGCTCCTGATGCACAGTTTCTGTACTGATGTTGCTTTCACAGCCTACATGCTTCAGTTTGCATGGTCCACTGCTTCGTGGCTGAGCTGTTGCTGCTTCTAGACACTTCAGTTTCACAATAGCAGCACTTACAGTTGACCAGGGCAGATCTAGCAGGACAGACGTTTCTCAAACTGATTTGTGGGAATGTTAAAAGTCACCAAGCTCTTCAGTACCACCTACAGGGGTTGGACAATGAAACTGAAACACCTGGTTTTAGACCACAATCATTTATTAGTATGGTGTAGGGCCTCCTTTTGCGGCCAATACAGCATCAGTTCGTCTCGGGAATGACATATACTGCGTCCTGCACAGTGGTCAGAGGGATTTTAAGCCATTCTTCTTGCAGGATAGTGGCCAGGTCACTACGTGATGCTGGTGGAGGTTCGTCCTTCTTGGTGGTATGCTGACATTACCCTGGATACCGTGGCTCTTGATACATCACAAAGACTTGCTGTCTTGGTCACAGATGCGCCAGCAAGATGTGCACCAACAGTTTGTCCTCTTTTGAACTCTGGTATGTCACCCATAATGTTGTGTGCATTGCAGTATTTTGAGCAGAACTGAGCTCTTACCTGCTAACTGAACCTTCACACTCTGCTCTTACTGGTGCAATGTGCAATTAATGAAGATTGGCCTCCAGGCTGGTCCAATTTAGCCATGAGACCTCCCACACTAAAATGGCAGGTGTTTCAGTTTCATTGTCCCCCTGTATTTTACTGCTAGTGTGTGTCTGTGGAGCTTGGTTGACCTGTGCTTAAATTCTATACACCAGTTAGCAGTGGGTGTGGCTGAAATACTTGAATTCAGTGATTAGGAGGGGTATCCATGTCTCCATATAAGTTGCACCCAGAAGGGCCGCCATGTTGGCTAATGTGAATCATTTGCATGTCTCACAATGCCAATGCTACCCACCAAGTTTTCCTCTAGTCAGTTGATTCCTTCTGGATGCAACTATTTTTCCCGACTGTCCTTTTGATGATAAGTGTATTTACTCAAATTTGCACTATAGTTTGGACACAGTTGAATGTTTTTCATGATCTAGGATTAAAGGACTAGAGCAAAAATAATAAAATAGTGAAGTTAATCTATGATTTGCCTCAGTTCCAAAGCAAAACATGCTAATTTAAAATGCTAATAAGTGTATGTTAATAAGTACCTGTTAAGATAATAATAATTATTAAATTCCTTTTACATTGTAGTGATTTCTTTACCACATAAAGAATTTCTGAAACAACAAAAAGTCATACAGTTTTAATTAAGCTGTAAACTGTAATTATGTATTTAGGGTAATTTCTTCAAATATATAATTAATAAAATTCAATTGTCATTTGATCAGTGAGTGAGGAATGTGATGAAAAATATAACTCATCAATTTGTATAAAATTGTAATAAAATTAGAACCATTTTACATATGAATCTACTAAAACACTTATATCACAGCATTCAAATCAGTAATGACGGTAATGTACTTTCTCCATAACATGGTTTACATGTAGCCAAAAAATGCTCAGCATATGTAGCGTATTTAGCATAAGGAGCTTCTTCCGATCGGCTGGCATGGCATCTCAGGAGGCTCCTAGTGAAGTTGCCTGAAAGAACGCCAAGCTGCGTCAAGGCACAAGAAGCGCTAGTGTGAAGAATAAAAAAATCGAAGAGCTTTTGAGGTCACTGCATAAAGTGTTATTTTATAGCATTGCTATTTTCACTGTTCCTCAAAAACTGTGGGGATGATTTACTCCCAGAGTAATGCCTTGTTTGGGTTAAAACATCATTTGTTGCTCAGTGATAATGTAATGCGTTTTGCTTGAACTGCATGTGCTTATCATCTAATCAGACATACCCCTGCAATATTAATGGCGGCTCCAAATCTGCTTAATAAGGCACATATTATCATTATTATTTTTTCTGCCAATTACTGACCAAATTTCCTGAAGATAGATGTGAATTACTGAATTACGTCCACACTTAGCACATTCTGCAGGCTTTTCCTGGATGGGTACCTTTGAAAGCGATTGATTTGAAGTCTTTGTTGATGATTGGTGATCTGAGGCTAATTTAAGGAGGCACATTAGATCAGTACTGTGTTTCTTCTCCTCCCTCTAGTTTCCCATCAGATCTTAAGGCGTTGTTTTTCTTCTTAGGGTTGGATCTGATCTGTTTAGCATGTGCTGCAAACAGCATGTATCCTACAGTTTTCTTGTATCTTACTGTTCAGGATTTCTGTGTTTTATATACCAAAATCAGCCACGGTTCATTTCTACATCTACATCAAGTGTGCTTTAACTTCCCTGATCTGATCTTTTAACTTACAATGAGAAACCTTGTTCAAATTTCCAAGATTAGGCGAAGCTCAGTGTAAAGGAAGATGAATGCTACCAGAAACTTTGACTGATATGGACAAAGTTTATTGAGCTACACATACAGAATTAGTGTCTCTGAGTATGGCATGGGGCCGCAATCTTTGCTAATGCCACATGCCCTGCGTCTCGGCATTGAAAGTGTAGAAGTTCCTTATGGTGTCCTGTGATAATCCATCACATGCATCACGAGCATTTTCATTCAGTTCCTGCAGATTGTGCGGTAGGGTTAGGGAGTTGGAGGTGGAGTGACACCAGGCCTTCTAGACGGGTGACAACAAACTGTTCATGCTGGTGATGACCACGGTGCATCCAGACATAGACTCTTTGGTCATCTCCACCAAGACTAAAGCAGGACCCACCACTGCCAATCTGAGTTACTCCATGACCGTGAGGCACTACACCATTGCAGTCTTTGGTGATGTTGACGTGATGTTCAGGGCAGTTGTTGCCTTGGTCTACGTGCATGTAGTCCTGCGTCTTGCAGCCGTCTGCCTGTGGTGCTAGCACTAATGGATAACTCATGGAGGGTATCCCTGCTCGCTGAATGTCCGCCATCATGGCTGTTGGATCAGTCAGGTATCATATCGTCGCTGTCCAACGAAAAACAGGAGAGGCCTTTACAGGAGAGGCCAAAACGTTATTTAATTTGAATGGAAGTCAATGGAACCAGACGCCTTTCCAAGCAGTTTTGCGCCATTTCTGTCAGCTCATGTGATCAATTGAGGCATAAAAGTAAAAATCAACAAAAATGGAGATACATGTTTGTCTTTGGACAGCGACGATATATTAATGATAATATAAAAAGCAATGACATCAAAACAAGCTGTTTGTTGCTTCATGCATGGACTATATGAACTGGGGCACACTGAATGGAGCGCTGTGAGATGTTGGCACTGTTTAAATGCCACATTAAGCAATTTCATTTCAAAATAGTGAAGAAAAGTTTTCCATGATGTAAACCTTTTAATGCAAACTTCAGAGAGTGCGTGGTCGAGTGCTTGGGTTTTACAAGGACAAGGACAAGGACATGTTATATTGTAGGAAAGCATAAAACATTGATGTGACTCTCTGAGTTCCCTTTCAGAAAAAAACAGAGAGAGCCATTCCTCTTTCCAGCATTTCATGATTATCTCCAGTGATTTCATGGATACAGTCAAATTAATCATGGCTCAGCAGATCCGGGGCGACTTTTAGCTATACTTTTTGAAGATTTGCTAGAAGTTATAAGGCAATGCTTAGGCAGGATCAAGAGGGAATGATGTCACATTGACCGTGTAAAAGCAAAGCAGATAAAACAGCACCTTCAGTGATTTACTGCTGCTGTAGAAGGCAGAATATGAAATCAATATTATAAGCATGCCTGCTAGTTTGCTGTTGAGATTGATCAAAACTGGCTAGCTAGCTTCCCCACCTCGACTGAAAGTGGACAGAGTGCATAGGAAACAATAATGGCTGTAGTAAAGATTCATAACTTCATTACCACCGCGTAGACATAGACGAATGGGCTCTTGTTTTGGCTCCTTGGCTTTGTATCCATCTCCAATGGGAGTAAATGTTATGAACATTTTCATTTTTTGAGATTTTCAACCGAGCAGGGACACTGGCACAGATGTTTCTAATAAGGTGGCCAGTTACTTAAGCCACAGGGTAGGTGTTTCTAATAAAATGGCCAGTAATTTTAAGTATTTTGCATACAACAGTTTATTAGTTGTGGACTGTTATAAGGTACAGTAGCAAACCACAGCCTGTTTAGTTCTAAGGGATAACGAGAGGTTGGAAAATGGTCACATAGAAATGAATTTTATTTTTCTGGTGTATAAAACACATACATCCTAAGAGAAATGTAAAGGGTGTGCTTTTTAAATTTACTCACTAAGTCATAAAACTAATCCAGAGATAAGCTCCTGGGTTTACTCTAGTGGAGCAGTGCAGGACTCTGTATTGATTTTCCTAATTGTACTGTCACTGGACAGTGATATCACCAAGGAAATGAGGCATCTCCAGCAGAAAGCAAACCAACATCACTGTGCGATATGTTTAGTAAGCTAGAGTCAGCTCCGGGATGTGTTTGATGGGGCCTCGCTATTAGTTTCAATGGCAGTTCTCTGATGATGAGCTAAAGACATAGAAAGATGCTTCAACCCTCTGAGCAGTTAAAGATAGGACCTGTAGCTAAACCCAGGGTGGACTAAAAATCATCAAAATGATCATTTTAGCATGTAGATAGAGCTACAGTCTCTGGTCCAATACGTAGAAACCCTCTCTTGTACTGCATCCTTGCTGGTGTACTGTTAGAACCTTGCAGCCTAAAGGTGGGTCATTCTTGGCTGGATTTTCTTTAGTAGCGGCCCACTCTCAACAAAGCAGTGACCCTGACATACTCTCCAGCACCTACCAAAATAAACTGGCATGCTGAGGATGATCTGCCTTTTTAAAACACCATGCTCACCATGCATTTAAATGGGGGGCACGTCTAATATTACCAGATATGCACAAACTGCCTCATACAGTGAATAGAAATACAAGGTAGGTGGCAGCTAAATGGAGGAGCAAGGTAGACGTTTCTGTTGCCTCTACATGACAGGATAAGGTCAGTGTTTCTAATAAAGTGGCCAGTGAATGAAAATTAAAGGGTGATGTTTCTAAAACATTGGCCACTGCATTGAAGTGCAAGGGATGTGTTTCCAATAAAGTGACCAGTGAGTGGAAGTACAAGGGGGCTGTTTCTGAAAAAAGTGACCACTGAATGGGAGAGCATGGTAGGTGTTTCTAATAAAGCGGCCATTTAGTGGAAGCACAAAGGTAATGTTATTAATAAGCTGGCCACAGAATGGAAGCTCAATGTAGGTGTTCTAATAAAGTGGCCAATTAGTGGAAGTACATGGTAGATGTTTCTAATAAAGTGGCCAATTAGTGGAAGTACATGGTAGATGTTTCTAATAAAGTGGCCAATTAATGAAAGTACAGTATAGGTATTCTAATAAAGGAGACACAGATGGCATTTAATCTTCACATATAAACAGGATCTCTGCTTATTGGGCATCGTTTAACTATAGGGCTCAGAAACCACTTGCAGTCTCAAGATGACCTGCCTGCTTCTCCATTTGGAGGTGGATCACCTTCTACAAATCAAAGGGCTCTGGGAGTAATAAGGCGAAAGTGGTGGCTGTTTGTTTGGAGGCTGCCCTGTCCCCTTGGTGAGTGGCTGTGACAGGGTCTCGTTCCCTCGCTCCTGTAATAATGCCTAAAGCACGGCCCCCGCTGCTCTGCAGATGCCATCTCCATACGCAGGCGAGGGACTTTCACTTGCAAGTGGCTGCTGTTTGAATGCCAGTCCCCACGCTCTCCTCCTCCACACGGAATGTCATCCGGCCTTCAGACGGAGACGTTGTTTTTTCCAGGCCAAAGGAGGAAACCCATAGACTTAACACTCTCTGTAAAGAAAACAACAGGTCATCATCTATTGCCTGAGGGAATTCATCTCCGTCTTAACATGGGCCAGATATTTCTGCAGGGCATCTTTGCATCTGTTGTTTATGCCCACACTGATCTACCCCACCGCTAGCGTTACACTAGTGCTAGTTATATTCCTCTATAGGACACATTATCAGAGGAAAGCTTGGTCTTATTTTTTTAATCTTTTTAGGAATAATATATTATGTGGATAATAAATATTAAAAAGTGATTCATTATTTTTGATACTCTACATATGTTTTTTTTTGTTTTAGGCACTAATATTTCAAGGTTTCTATATAATAGTGAATAAAAACATAAACAAAGCACAGTTTTAATACGATATAAAAAAATATTTCTGATCGAAAAAGAAACTTCACTCCCTGCAGGTTATATTCAACCCACAGCTGTAAAATGTTGCATGTACAGGGGTTGTCATTTTAGTGTGGGAGGTCTCATGGCTAAATTGGACCAGCCTGGTGGCCAATCTTCATTAATTGCACATTGCACCAGTAAGAGCAGAGTGTGAAGGTTCAGTTAGCAGGTAAGAGCACAGTTCTGCTCAGAATATTGCAATGCACACAACATTATGGGTGACATACCAGAGTTCAAAAGAGGACACATTGTCGGTGCACGTCTTGCTGGCGCATCTGTGACCAAGACGGCAAGTCTTTGTGATGTATCAAGAGCCACGGTATCCAGGGTAATGTCAGCATACCACCAAGAAGGACGAACCTCCACCAGCATCACGTAGTGACCTGGCCACTATCCTGCAAGAAGAATGGCTTAAAATCCCTCTGACCACTGTGCAGGACTTGTATATGTCATTCCCAAGACCAACTGACGCTGTATTGGCGGCAAAAGGAGGCCCTACACCATACTAATAAATGATTGAGGTCTAAAACCAGGTGTTTCAGTTTCATTGTCCAACCCCTGTAGGCAACACACATATTCTAAGCATTTCATATTACATACCAATGATTTATACGGTCCTACAGTAATTCAATCAAGTGGTTACAATAAATGTTCCATTAAAAGATGAAAAAGTGATGCAACTTTTCTGTTCTGTGTGAAACTGTGTTTTGTTCACAGGCTTTTCTTAATACAAGGAGTGTTTAAAATGCCCACCAGATAACAGTTTCACAAACAGCCTTTTCTGGTTTATTTAAATTTCGCCACATCACCCAGACACTCTTGAATCAAAGAACTGTGAAGTTGGGCCAGATTTTGGTGGATTTGCTTCTATCGCGTTTTTTGGTTGCTGCCGAATGTGGCTTTGGTTGTTGTTATGATGCCATCCAAACGCTTCACGTTCTGTTGACAGTTGTAGTTAATCTTGGTATGTTCTCTGTTTTACACAGAATGCTTGTCTTGGGCATTTTTAAGAGTGTACTTTGTAACTTATTTGAATTGTTTTGGTTTGTTGGAGCTAAAACCTCATTGACATGGGCCATACTGGGCAATGCTGTACATCCCGTTCTGCAGCAATGAAAAAAGTTTCTCCTAGAACTATATGCCCAAGAGAAGAACCGTTTAGGAAGCTTCATGTTTAGAGTGAACACCCAGTAACTTTGCACACCGTCCTATTCATGCAGCGTCACTGAGGGGGGAGAAAAATGAAGAATTTGCTCTCGGTAGCACCGCCCTCATGCTGAGTGATAAATTAGCATTAGCCAGACAATTAAGCTACCTCTTAGATTGTGCTAATGATATCCACTTTCATGAAAGTCATCGGACCACTGTGTCATTTTACAAACACTTGCGCAGCACTGGCAGATGAGCAAGAGAGGGTTTTTCACATGCTTTTGTTAGTCTTCCATGAGCAGTCTGCTTGCATAAGAGCCACTAATGGCTTTGTATCACTTACTGGGTGGCTGGTGGGCTAGCTGTCCATTAGCTTACCTACTAATTTGCTAAGTAAACAGTGCTTTCCCGCTTGCACCCCCCTAGGGGGCAGGGAAGCACAATTCAAAGAGAACTCCTTGACCTGTTTTTGCATCCCTGACGGCGTAGTCCAGTGCTGGGTATTTTTAGCGCTGTGGTGGGGTGGTGATAGGCTAACATGATGTGGCTCCTGCATTAGGGCTGTGATGGGAGCTTGAGAGGCTTTTAGTGAAGTGTAGCCGTGCCTGGTGTCACATTTGGCCATAGAGACAAAGGGGGAGGGTGAAGCATCCCCTTAATGCTAATGCTAATGCTAGCTAAGACTGGCTTGGCTTACTTCCTGAAATCGGTTTTAACCTGCCTGCCCCTCCCCCTCCCCCCACCCCAAGGACTTCACACCTAAAATACCCTTTTGCTTTGTAAATTTCAAAACGATATAATATAATAATTGTAAAGTAATTATTTGTAAATATAAAATAAATTATTCACTATATATATATATTCACTTCTTTTCTCTTCTTCTACTTCGTTGACTTGTTAAGCAACAATAATAATAATAATATGATATTATAATAATATTATTATATTATAATAATTATATAATCATCTACAATGTGTGTGTGTGTCTGTCCTGTGATGGACTGGTGACTTGTCCAGGGGGTTTCCTGGCCCCAGCAATCCCTGTGCCCCAGGAAGATGAGTGGTTAAGCTAATAAATAAGTGAATTAATAAATAATAATAATAATAATAATAATAATAATAATAATTGTTATTATTATTATTATTAGTAGTAGTAGTATTAGTATTGTTGTTGTTGTTGTTGTTGTTGTTATCAAGCTGTGTTTTAAAAACATGGGCATAATTTAAAATATACCATATTATAATTAATGTTTATATATTAATATAATTAAATGTAGTGTGAATTCTAAAATGAGACATTTTGTCATGACTTGCTATGTCAAAAATAATGGCTTGTTTTATCAAAATAATTGATTATCTTGTGAAAATAATTCCTTGGATAGGAAAGGATGGAAGTCTTGTTGTCTTTGAAATGTGACAGTAGTGACATGGTGTCAAAATATACATTTAGTATCTATAAATAATGTCTTAATATTTTTCTTGGGACAAAATGTAAACGAAATGTAAATGAAATCCATTAAATAGCAACTATTTTAATAACTGCATAAATTAAATTTGTAGCAAAACATAAATGAAGACCCCAGTAAAGGCATGTGAGTTGATTTTTGTATGATACAGGTTGAATGCCGGCTCAGATCACAAACACTTCAGCTGAAGATTAGAGTGATGATTTGCTATTTGCATTTGGCAAGCTGATATGGTACCCACGCAGTTTCCCCTCAGGATTTTGGCTTTTGTTTGTGTTTTGGAGCAGAGGCCTGGGGGTGGGGGGCTGCGGGGGTGGATGGATGGATGGACTTGGGATAGGATAGGTGGGTACAGAAAAAGAAATGAAAAATAATGAGATGAACCAGTGCTAGAAAAACAGTAGTTTATTCACATGTAACACATTTGAACAGCCTTGTTAGCGGGGCAGTGAGCAGCCTGTCGCGAGCCATCCGTCTTGCTTGGCTTTTGAAGGAAATTCTCAAGGGCTCTCTTGTATGAATTGACTTGGAGGTGGCCCATTGATTGACAGATGTTTCCCTTGTATCCTGTCTCTGAGTCTGCTATCTGGCTCCCTCACTCCTTCGCCTCCATTATTCTGTCCTTCTTTCCTCTTTTTACTTTCTACTCTCGTTCTCCTGGTTTTCTCTCTCTCTTCTTCCTCTTCTACCATTCTCCTCTGTCTCTCCCTCAGGGGCTGCTCCTCCTCGTCCTACTGTGGAGTAAAGCAAACCCATAGAAGAGTGTTTGAAATCTCTTGCTGTTCATTTTGATGTCCAGTCACGTATTTGCTGTGTTACATGTTACTGCGGTCAGTTATTTATAAAAGTCGTCTCCTGTAAAAAAGGCTCCTGGTGTGTTTAGCGCGGTTGCTTGTTTGTGGCGACCTTGTTCTCTCTAATCCGACATAGCTGTTTGAACCAGGCAGATGACTGAGTATGTCAGTTCACTGCTAATGAGCTATTTGAAGGCTATTTAAGCTAGTCAGTTAGCTATTTGAGCTATTTTGTTAGCTCTGGATAACACTTTGGGACAGTCAGGTATTTAAATTGTTCAGTTAGCTTTTGATAACACCTTGACACAGTCAGGTATTTGAACTGTTCAGTTAGCCTTTGATAACACTTTGAAGTAGTCAGGTATTTGAACTGTTCAGTTAGCTTTTGATAACACTTTGGGACAGTCAGGTATTTCAACTGTTCAGTTAGCTTTTGATAACACCTTGAGACAGTCAGGTATTTGAACTGTTCAGTTAGCCTTTGATACCACTTTGGGACAGTCAGGTATTTGAACTGTTCAGTTAGCTTTTGATAACACCTTGAGACAGTCAGGTATTTGAACTGTTCAGTTATCCTTTGATAACACTTTGAAACAGTGAGGTATATGAGCTGTTCAGTTAGCCTTTGATAACACTTTGAAGTAGTCAGGTATTTGAACTGTTCAGTTAGCTTCTGATAACACCTTGAGACAGTCAGGTATTTTGAACTGTTCAGTTAGCTTTGATAACACTTTGGGACAGTCAAGTATTTGAACTGTTCAGTTAGCTTTTGATTACACTTTGAGACACTCGGGTATTTGAACTGTTCAGTTAGCTTTTGATAACACTTTGGGACAGTCAAGTATATGAACTGTTCAGTTAGCTTTTGATAACATTATGAGACAGTCAGGTATTTGAACTGTTCAGTTAGCTTTTGATAACACTTTGAGACACTCGAGTATTTGAACTGTTCAGTTAGCTTTTGATAACACTTTGGGACAGTCAAGTATATGAACTGTTCAGTTAGCTTTTGATAACATTATGAGACAGTCAGGTATTTGAACTGTTCAGTTAGCTTTTAATAACACCTTGAAACAGTCAGGTATTTGAACTGTTCAGTTAGCTTTTGATAACACCTTGAGACAGTCAGGTATTTGAACTGTTCAGTTATCCTTTGATAACACTTTGAAACAGTGAGGTATATGAGCTGTTCTGTTAGCCTTTGATAACACTTTGAAGTAGTCAGGTATTTGAACTGTTCAGTTAGCTTTTGATACCACTTTGAGGCAGTCAGGTATTTAAACTGTTCAGTTAGCTTTGATAACACTTTGGGACAGTCAAGTATTTGAACTGTTCAGTTAGCTTTTGATTACACTTTGAGACACTCGGGTATTTGAACTGTTCAGTTAGCTTTTGATAACACTTTGGGACAGTCAAGTATATGAACTGTTCAGTTAGCTTTTGATAACATTATGAGACAGTCAGGTATTTGAACTGTTCAGTTAGCTTTTGATAACACTTTGAGACACTCGAGTATTTGAACTGTTCAGTTAGCTTTTGATAACACTTTGGGACAGTCAAGTATATGAACTGTTCAGTTAGCTTTTGATAACATTATGAGACAGTCAGGTATTTGAACTGTTCAGTTAGCTTTTGATAACACCTTGAAACAGTCAGGTATTTGAACTGTTCAGTTAGCTTTTGATACCACTTTGAGGCAGTCAGGTATTTAAACTGTTCAGTTAGCTTTTGATAACACCTTGAGACAGTCAGGTATTTGAACTGTTCAGTTAGCCTTTGATAACACTTTGAAACAGTGAGGTATATGAGCTGTTCAGTTAGCCTTTGATAACACTTTGAAGTAGTCAGGTTTTTGAACTGTTCAGTTAGCCTTTGATAACACTTTGAGACAGTCAGGTATTTGAACTGTTCAGTTAGCTTTTGATAACACTTTGAGGCAGTCAGGTATTTAAACTGTTCAGTTAGCTTTTGATAACACCTTGAGACAGTCAGGTATTTGAACTGTTCAATTAGCCTTCGATAACACTTTGAAACAGTGAGGTATATGAGCTGTTCAGTTAGCCTTTGATAACACTTTGAAGTAGTCAGGTATTTGAACTGTTCAGTTAGCCTTTGATAACACTTTGAGACAGTCAGGTATTTGAACTGTTCAGTTAGCTTTTGATAACACCTTGAGACAGTCAGGTATTTGAACTGTTCAGTTAGCCTTTGATAACACTTTGAAACAGTGAGGTATATGAGCTGTTCAGTTAGCCTTTGATAACACTTTGAAGTAGTCAGGTATTTGAACTGTTCAGTTAGCTTTTGATAACACTTTGAGACAGTCAGGTATTTGAACTGTTCAGTTAGCTTTTGATAACACCTTGAGACAGTCAGGTATTTGAACTGTTCAGTTAGCCTTTGATAACACTTTGAAACAGTGAGGTGTATGAGCTGTTCAGTTAGCCTTTGATAACACTTTGAAGTAGCCAGGTATTTGAACTGTTCAGTTAGCTTTTGATACCACTTTGAGACAGTCGGGTATTTGAACTGTTCAGTTAGCCTTTGATAACACTTTGAAACAGTGAAGTATATGAGCTGTTCAGTTAGCCTTTGATAAGACAGTCAGTCGTAAACCATGTAAACAGTGTGACATGTGACAGACACAGGTCCAGGGTACATTATAGTTTGTGAAGCTATGGAAAACTACTCCATAAGGAAAATAATAAAATCTAATATTAATAACAATATGATACTCCATAATCATAATTACTTTGCCCATTACAGGATTGGTCATTTGTCACTATTTAAAATAAAGGGTCTCAGAGGTCACTTTGTCTAGATGCTTAGGCAAGGATGAGGCAGGAGTATATTTACTATAAATCAGTGATCGCATGAGCACATCATTCCTAAACACACCCCTGAGCTAGCTTCAGTTCTGGAAAGAAAGAGATGGTTGGTAACCACATTTGTCCAGTGACATTTTCTGGCTGGAAACAGGCCGCTGTAAGAAAGGGAAGTCTGGTAACTCTACTGTTCAGTTAGCTTTTCATTATGTTTTGAGACAGTCTGTTAGCCATTTGAGTCGTTCAGTTAGCTTTTGGTGTTGCGTTGTACAAATGATAACAAGAAGCAAAACAATACGAAATGTTTGATAATCTAACATGGTAATGCTTTCACAGGCCACTTAATCGCAAACTCCTACCTTGTATTTCTACTCTCTGGCCACAGGTCATCATTAGCAACTACGTCTCTTACTGTACATCGGTTAGATGCAGCTACAAATGAGTTTCTGAAAAAGTGGCTATTGGGCGCATAAGTGACTTTTGCTAATAGCACACATTTTAAAAGTAACTTTCCTAAAGTTGTTGCTGTACAGACGACTAACACAATGGAGAGAGTGTCTTGGGAGTAACACGGTGCAGTTCCAGCACCCAAACACATCATTTTTCAAGCTAATTTGCAGAACAAAAGCACAACCTCTAAGTACACAACAGCAAATAAATTACATTCTGAATTTTTTTGGGTTGGAGAATCCATATCATTTTTATAGTGGCTGAGAAATACCGTGTACGTGTCCTGCATTGACAGGCTGAGTGCATTTTCTTTGTCGGTGCAGATAATCAACCGCAATTTTTTAGACTGCTCGGCTTTATTAGCTGAATTCATCCCCGTGTTTAAAACCCCGATAAGGGCTGCCGAAGGCTGTCTCACTCTAACAAACAGCAATAAATAAACACTTGCTTGCTTGGGTATACATGTCACCCCCTGAGTGGATCTGACCCATATGTGGCTCGTTAGGTGTTATATATTACCGTTAATATCCCAAGAAGCCACAGCAGAGCCATGGGCCACATCTGAATATGTAATCATCTGGGATTTATATATGCCAAGGCAATATTTATCCCAGTTATTACACTTTTTAAGGCATTTCTTTCTCATAGGTCTGAAATCCAGGTTGCACAGTGGGATGTGTGACAGGAACAGGTTTAGGGCGACTGTCAATCACATTTTCGCTGCCAGTTGTGCAGGCACACGGGCATAACATTTTTTAGCATTAGGAATCATATTAAATGCCTTTCCTCTGTACGAGGCCATTAGGACAAACTGTGAGAACTAGCATATCAGGTTTCCTTGACTTTTACTTCTGCAAATTAGAATGCTACTGTTATTTCATGAAAGGAGCTTTCTTGAGTTTGATATGCTGTAGTACAATATTGCATCCTTCAGCCTAACCCTATATCATTTCCCATGAGACCATGCCATTTGTAGTCGCGATTTAGCAACAAGCAAGAAAGCAAGTTAAGATTTTCCCATCTCTATACAAATGAATTATGATGCGGTGAAGTAACATTGTGGATGATTGACTCCAATAAATTCTGTGGACCAGCTTCTGCTCTCTGAACTTATTGTTCCTACCTGCATTTCACTCCTATTCTCAGCAGTGTGGTGGTAAACATGGAAGCTCATAACTGCTGTTTCTTCTTTCTCCATTTTATAAGATGCATATTTGCACATATACATTTGAAGAAAAATGACGGTTGGAAGGAAGTAAAGATGTAATTAGTTTCTGCTGCTATTCCGAGTCAGTCCATGACAGTCTGGCATGACACCACTGCAGTCTTTGATGCCGCTGACGTGGTGTTATGGCCAGTAATCGGAACATCTGCATGAGTCGTGCCGCCTGTCAATGGTGCTGGCACTAACATGATGACTTATGGAGGACATCACTGCTCGCTGAATGTCCACAATCATGGCTGTATGGTCAGTCAGGTAAAGCCATAAGGCCCGTTCTCACTTA
This sequence comes from Prochilodus magdalenae, assembly GCA_024036415.1. NCBI lineage: Eukaryota > Metazoa > Chordata > Actinopteri > Characiformes > Prochilodontidae > Prochilodus > Prochilodus magdalenae. The sequence goes on from JAMWET010006067.1 coordinate 90,773, forward strand.
TGTCACATGAAACTTAATTTACTGTTAGTTGATTCCCTCTGGGTGCAACGATTTGGACAACTATTCTCTTGAGGTGTGTCTTTCTGTTGAATTACAGGGGTTGGACAATGAAACTGAAACACCTGGTTTTAGACCACAATTATTTATTAGTATGGTGTAGGGCCTCCTTTTGCGGCCAATACAGCGTCGTTTGGGCAGCCGTGGTTTTATGTTTTTTAGATACAATCCGGGTTAGCACCCGAACATCCCTTTCAGACAGCTTCCTCTTGCGTCCACGGTTAATCCTGTTGGATGTGGTTCGTCCTTCTTGGTGGTATGCTGACATTACCCTGGATACCGTGGCTCTTGATACATCACAAAGACTTGCTGTCTTGGTCACAGATGCGCCAGCAAGACGTGCACCAACAATTTGTCCTCTTTTGAACTCTGGTATGTCACCCATAATGTTGTGTGCATTGCAATATTTTGAGCAGAACTGTGCTCTTACCTGCTAACTGAACCTTCACACTCTGCTCTTACTGGTGCAATGTGCAATTAATGAAGATTGGCCACCAGGCTGGTCCAATTTAGCCATGAGACCTCCCACACTAAAATGACAGGTGTTTCAGTTTCATTGTCCAACCCCTGTACTAGCTACACTATATTGCCAAAGGTATTCAGTTACCCATCCAAATAACTTCATTCAGGTGTCCAAACACTTCCATTGCCACAGGTGTAAAAAACCAAACACCTAGGCCTTCAGACAGTTTCTACAGACATTAGTGAAAGAATGGATCGCTTTCAGGAGCTCAGTGAATTCCAGCATGGTACTGTGATAGGATGCCACCTGTGCAACAAGTCCAGTCGTGAAATTTCCTCACTGCTAAATATTCCAGAGTCAACTGTCAATGGGTTTACAACAAGGTGGAAGTGATTGGGAACGACAGCAACTCAGACACAAAGTGGTAGGCCATGTAGGCCATGTGACTTTCAGATAAGTTTAAGAACAGTGCATAGGGAGCTTTATGGAATGGGTGTCCATGGCTGAGCATCATATTAAACAATATATAGTGTAGCTTGTGTAGCTTGTGTAGTAGATAATCCAACTGGAGTAATAAAATGTGAACTACAAAGTTAGCTTTAGCTAACTTAGCTGACTTGAGTCATGTTGCTTCTCTTCTTCAAACTCAGCACCCAGGGGTTGTGTTGTTTGGGGGAGGGTGTGATCAATTATATGTGACACATGTGTTTGTCGGACATTTATGGTAATATGGAACAAAGCATGTCCCGTATTTGAGCTGAGGGGGGTGGGGGTGGATTGTGATCATTCATGTGTGTGTGACAGAGGTGTATATCGGACATTTACGGAAATACGGAACAAATTTACGGACATTTACAGAAATACGGAACAAATCACGTCCTGTATTGGTTTAATATGGGAGGCAACATTTACTTGCCTAATAAAGGACAATTCTGTATTTTACGGGTATTTGACGATTCTGTATTCTATCATCTACAAACTTGTGTGGGTTCACAGGTCAGTCATTGTATGATTTAAATCCCCATCTCTCAGTAGAAGCTTTACATTTTGCATGAGGAAACAAATCAGTGAGGGATCATAAGGAAAGAACCAGCCTACATGGGAAATTGTACATTTTATCAGATTTGGTTAAATTTCTGTTCATGCATAGTCATATAAGATCTCTCTGACAGTCCTGATAAATCTGAGGGTTTGGATTCAGACAGCGAGGTTGCCTTTGTAATTAATCAATACCGTAATCTCAAATGTAAAGTGATTAAAATATCTCCCCAGAAAATATGGAGTTGGTAATTTATAACGAGCAATTCTTTGGCGAGATAATTCATCAAACATGTTATTCCAATTATATCTGAAGCGCTGTCACTTCAATCTATTTTACGCCCAGGGGCTTCATTCTTAATTATGTTTAACTATAACACCTACAGGTAGAGCTAATGAAAATTAATCCAAGCAGCGAGTAGCAGATACCCAGCTGAAGGTTATCTTTTCTCTGTTGGATGAGTGCGCGGGAATTCAATTTCCAAAGTTAGAGTTAATGCAGCCCATTAATAAAGCTGGGCTTTGGGTGGGCATATTTAGTCTGCACATTTTTCAGCCCATGTGGGCTGAGCTAAAAGTGGTGTCCAAGCTCTTTCCTTCTGCCGTAGAGTCTCTCTCTCGTTTTCTTTATCACGCTGCAATGTATGTAGCATCCTATAGCACGTCCTTATAGAAATCTGATTGGTCCTGACAATTATTACTTTGCCGCTTTGGCATAAAGACTTCAGTCAGTGAGTTTGTCTTTGTGTTTGAACCTTACTTTGGCTGCTGGCTCTGCCAGTTTAATTGCTGCGTGCTGTTAATTGCAGCACTGCATGTTTTCTGCCACGTTTTCATACAGCTTCTCCACAGCCATGCAATTACTGTTTTTTATGTATTTCTCGTGAAACTTTTCTTCACCATTCAAAAGGTGGACAGCTTAGAGCTGAGTAAAAACACTAAATATAAGCCACATATCAGTCTGCCTCCGGATGACTAATTGGCAGCGTGTTAACTACTTTTTTTTTTTTTTTTAAACCAGAAGGGTTGCAACCTTTTTGTGGCTAATGGATGAAGCTATTTACCATATAACATCACATCCATCAATAGGTAAGCTTACAAATGACATATTATGCTTCTTTGTCTGTGACAAGATTTGATCAAAACAGAGCATGATTATCTTTAAGTGAGCATGATTAAACACAGTGATATTTGAGAAGTGAAATAAAGTTTATATGATTTACAGAAAGTGTGCAATAATTGGTTAAACAAAAGTAGGCAGGTGCATAAATTTGGGCACTGTTGTCATTTTATTGATTTCAAAACCTTTAGAACTAATTACTGGAACTCAAATTTGGTTTGGTAAGTTCAGTGACCCTTGACCTCCATACACAGGTGACTCCAATTATAAGAAAAGGGTATTTAAGGGGGGCAATTGTAAGTTTTTCTCCTCTTTGCATCTTCTCTGAAGAGTCGCAGCATGGGACAACTTTCAAATGACCTGACAACAAAGATTGTTCACCGTCATGGTTTAGGGGAAGGATACAGAAAGCTATCTCAGAGATTTCAGATTTCAGTCTCCTCTGTGAGAAACATTGTGAGAAAATGGAAGACCACCAGACCTGAATATTATTGAAAATCTGTGGTGTCACTTAAAGAGAGCTGTCCATGCTCGGAAACCATAAAACCTGAATGAACTAGAGGCGTTTTGTAAAGAAGAATGGTCTAAAATGCCTTCAGTCACAATCCAGACTCTCATTAGAAGCTATAGGAAGCGTTTAGAGGCTGTTATTTTTGCGAAGGAGGATCTACTAAATAAGTTAAACTAAATGAGTTAAGGGGTTTTTTTGGTGCCCAAATTTATGCACCTGCCTACTTTTGTTTAGACAATTATTGCACACTTTCTGTAAATCATATAAACTTCATTTCACTCCTCAAATATCACTGTGTTTGTCCCCTATATGATATATTTAACAGAATTTCTTAATCCAAACAATCAATGCTTTATAAAGGTAAATCAGGAAAATTAACAACGCTGCCCAAACTATCGCACCCCACTGTATATACATATATATATATATATATATATATATATATATATATATATATGTATATATTGCAGAAGGACCAGAATGTAACTTCAGTAGGAAGGAATTATTTTAAAGAAGTTGCTGGACAGGTAGACGGAGGCTGGAGGCACCAGTCCGTAACTCCTGCCCTATTTAAGGCGGAACGGGAAAATTTGAACTAGAAGCTGGACAGGTAGCCTGCTGGACTTTGACAACTGTAGCTGTGATACTGCCATCAAAAATAGCCTTTATCCATTCAGGTGCAGCCGACAACAGAGCGAGTCAGGGGCTTAGCTCTTAAAGAGAAGAGGAAGAGGAGCCAAATCTGAACAGCTTGTTGAATCCCATGTTTTCTTGTCTCACAGTTTGTGTATTGGTAGGCACTTCAGACCACTAACGCACACTATATGTCCAAATGTTTGTAGATACTCATTCAATAGTTCTTCAGGAATCAACACTGTTAGTGGGGAGTTGGTCTTCCTTCAGTTTAGGGAGTTTTAGTTTAAGGAGTAAATGCCTCTTTTTACTAAATCTAGGACTGGACTGGTTTCAACGTCTAGATTTGAAGACCTCTGCTGATGTTGGAACATTGCTGTAAGGATGTGACTGTATTCAGCCACGATGGCATTAGTGAATTTAAGAAGCAATATTAAATGGTTAGTTCAGGATCACAAATACCTCCAAAAAGAACTGGATTTTATCATGCCGTAGGAGGCAGCTCCACTGCTGGGGTGGAGGGGGTTTATGGACCTCTATCTAAGGCTTGGCATTAGAAATGGTGACCGTAACTCATGTATGGCTTCCCTAGAGCATTATGTTTTATTGGCAATGCCTCTCTAATGATAGTAAACCAGCTGGTTGCGGACAGTGGCTGCACATTCACCAACCAAAGGCAGTGTCTGGTTACGTATGGATATATAGTATATGTGCACATAAACTGAAAAAGTGTGTTATTTTATGCTCTTTGTTATCTTATACCACCTCTGGTAGCTTATGGCTGGGAGGTTTATTTCTTTCCTTGACATCTCATTGTAAAAGTGTATGTTCTGATGACAACCAAGCTTTTGCTATTTCAAATTCATCACCTAAACAGTATAACAAGTAGCATTTCTCTTCCCTGTGTTGGAGATTTGGATTCAAATCCCTGAACAGCCAGTAAATTTAAATTACCTTTCATTTAATGCTACATGTAAAGAATTGTATGTGAATTGTAAAGTGAATGTGGACATTATGTCCATTGTTATCCCTTTTTAGGGTACATCTACACTCTTTGTACCTTGATGAACAAAATCCAACCTGCACAGTACCGTTTTTATTGCCAATAAAAGAAGTTTGCAACATGCTGAGGCTCATTTCAACTGAATTCACATGAGTTGTCTGCCTTTTTCTATAGTATACAATGCAGAGTCTGCCAAATATGCAGCTGTGTGTTTAGCTTGATGTAGTTTCCACTGATGGCTAATAAATTAAATTACTAAGTAAATATTATATAGAGAATCATATTTGAAATCAAATTACTCTAAACCTCCCTATAGATGGCCCAGTAGGATATGTAGGAGTGAAATGTAGGAGTATTTTATTTGTATGGCAAATAGGTAGTGCTAAATATAAGCTTTGCTTTTCTACATTCTGCATCATTGTTCTTATATACTTTGTATATCCCTTTGCATGCTATTCACTCAATTCTCGAAAGCTAATAAAACCATCGGTGTTGCCTTTTACTCATACTGAATGAAAGTTCAACTTTTCTAAAAAGCACTGGATAACATAATGCTAATTTGCTAAATGGCTTTCTTTTGGGAAATGAATGCAAATTCCTCAGTTGAAAGAGCCCTTGGTGGAAAGTTTTAAATGTTCTGGTTTGCACCAGATGCCAAACCTGCGAGGACATTTAGCTCATTAAAATGACTCCTGCCATTGTTTCCCCCCCAATCAAAAGACCTTCCTGGGGTTCTTAGACTGCTTGCCATTGGCAGGTGCTTTTAGACGTAGCTCTTGGCCTGCAGTCTACAACCTTCCACCCCCTTACTAAAGGCCACCATGTGGTTCAGGGCTGAAGGCCCTGTTCAGTAACATCCATTATTCAAAAGGAAAGCTCAGTGGAGGCCTCCATCCATTTGATAGCATCCAACTGGACGGTGAAACTCTGGCATTAGCACTATGGACTGCTAATGTCTTTTAAGGGAAGGTAAGTAAATGCTGGGCTCTTTAGGTGGAGTCATTAGTGATCTTGGAACAAAGGCACTGTTTATCTTTCATATCTCAGTCCAGTTCATTATAATTGATCTAAGGGTAATTAAGGTCCTGAAAAGATTCTATTTCTAGTAAAACAGATGCTAACAACAGTGCTATGTGGCTTAGCATATCAAGATAGCAAGAACAATGGGAGTGCTCGTGATCCTTCGGGAATTCTATCTCAAAAATCATCAGAGATATACTTAGGATGTGTGCGTGCATGCTTTCCTAAACATTTGACAAGCATCTTTTGCCTTTCTTCTTCCAAGCTAAGCAGCACCCTAGTGTATTGTACTTCAGACATGTCAGCAAGTTGTGAAATTTCAGCTTCAAGTAGGTCAGATTAGACAATGCCTTGTCGTCTTCTCGCTTGAACAAAACAATGTGTAATATTTACTGATGGTGCTGTTTCATTTGAAATTCTGTTTCCAATTCCTTTGCCAATGGCACTTCTGCTTTATTGTTTTTGCTTTGAGGCAATCAGACAAGCAGTGGTGTGTAACTTTGTTTCTCTACAGTGTAGCACTGTAGTGAAGGCACAGGGGTTTTAGCTAAGGCACGGTCTGGGCAATGGAGATAGGATAAATCTGACGGGCTGTAAATCTTCTGACCAGCCTACACACTGTTTACATGCCATTCTACACTCTGTATATGCAACTATCCCAGCATTATGGACCTGAAACGGAACAAAAATGGTCCATATGTATGTGATGGACACAAGAATGGAGCATAGCACAAGCCATGACCACAAGACCGCCACAGAGCACATTGGTGGAGGTGTGTTAGCGTGTGTGTGTTGTGCTGGTGTGAGTGGATCAGACACAGCAGTGCTGTTGGAGTTTCTAAATACCTCAGTGTCTCACCACAGTGCGTGGACACAGTGTTTAAAATCTCCCATTGATGCAACACATTTATAGGGGCAGGATTGGTTGGGTATATAGGGATAGTACATGGCCTTTGGGCACTTGGCCTAACTGTAGTCTTAAACACAAGCTAAACCCAATCTTATGCTAAACCCAGTGTTGATAATCACATTCTGAGTATCTGTAGATCATCTTTATGGGACTATGAAAATAAAGTGTGACCCACTTTTGATACACATTAGACGGAAAGAGACACAAAGGGTTAAGAAAAGTTAGCTAATTAACGGCTTCACTGTTTAATCGTTTGATTAATGGAACTCCAGTCAAAATGTGTTTTTCTCTGCCAGCGCCAAAAGAAAAAAAATACAAACGAAAATAATGTTTTAAGTGATTCCAATTACTGATGATTAAAAGTGTGGCATTTCTGAAATAGCTGAGCCTGTGGGAGAACTTGGAAGCACTCTCCAAATCATAAAACATAAATATGCACTGAAATTATGCTTAACTGGTTGTAAGTGATCCAGCAGACTTTTGCTGTTACCTTTGCAGGACTGGCAGAATTAAAAATCTAGAGGTGTTAGAGCAGACATGACGTATTTCCTTTTTGAATCCTGATATTAAAACCTTGAGTCTGTCTACATGCTACACTTTCCACAGATTAAAGAAATAAGTCTGGAAGAAAATAAATCTGTAGGAATACTGTTTATTCAATGTTGAGGGTAACATGGTGCGAGTAACGCATTACAGTAATATGACATCACTGTGCTGACCACAAAGTGCAAAAATCCTTGGTATTGCAATTTAACGTCTTGAGTCCCAACCTCACCTCATCAGCCCAGACCTTTTTTTTTTATTATTTCAGAAATGCAAGATCCACAAAGATGTTATTAGGAGGAGGCAGATGTTCCTGGAATGATTCTCCTGGCTCAAATACAATCATTAGTTCATAAAATTTTTCCAGTCCAAATGGCTGTATCTTGTTGAAATGATGAAATAGTGACCTTTTAAACAGCACTTATTGTGAATGACTGCTTTCTAAATACTGTACCGGAAGGGGTTTTGGGAAAGCTCTAATTTTGTCCAGTTGGTACAAATATATCTGAGCTTTACAGAGTAACACAGTAGGAAAGTACTAAAATTACTCCAACATAAAAACTATGAGGTAATAAATAAAAACACCTGTTATTAATCAAATCTGCTTTCAAGAGAGAAATGTGAGCTGACAATAAATAAAAACAGCTGTTATTAATCAAATCTGTGCTGACAATAAATAAAAAACCCTTGACATAAACTAAACTTTCTAACACATACAAACGGTATGTACAGGGGTTGGACAATGAATCTGAAACACCTGTCATTTTAGTGTGGGAGGTCTCATGGCTAAATTGGACCAGCCTGGTGGCCAATCTTTATTAATTGCACATTGCACCAGTAAGAGCAGAGTGTGAAGGTTCAGTTAGCAGGTAAGAGCACAGTGCTGCTCAAAATACTGCAATGCACACAACATTATGGGTGACATACCAGAGTTCAAAAGAGGACAAACTGTTGGTGCACGTCTTGCTGGCGCATCTGTGACCAAGACAGCAAGTCTTTGTGATGTATCAAGAGCCACGGTATCCAGGGTAATGTTAGCATACCACCAAGAAGGACGAACCTCCACCAGCATCACGTAGTGACCTGGCCACTATCCTGCAAGAAGAATGGCTCAAAATCCCTCTGACCACTGTGCAGGACGCAGTATATGTCATTCCCAAGACGAACTGACACTGTATTGGCCGCAAAAGGAGGCCCTACACCATACTAATAAATGATTGTGGTCTAAAACCAGGTGTTTCAGTTTCATTGTCCAACCCCTGTATGTAGCTATGATGACTAATTTAGCAACTTTGACAATAGAGAGCAGTTGGTCATCCAAGGCAGTAAAGTCCATTGTTTTTTAGTTATCACTGTAGTTTTAGATTTTTTTGTGATTGCATAAAGTGTACAGATGAGAGCAGTGTCCAACCTTGCATTCTGTCTCTGTTGCTTTGCTGGTATCCACATATCAAGGTTTTTTTGTGGTCTTAATTTCAATGGATGCCTAATACCAGTGGATTCTAATGAGAGCTAAATAACAGGTATGATTGTATGTATTCAAATGTATACAATGCATGGCATGCAACTCAAATGAGTTGCATGCAACTTTGATTATCCTTTTATTGTTTATCAGTTTGCACAGAAATTTTTTTCTGCACCTGGCAAGCTTTTTGCATAAACATTGCATAAACATTTTACCATGTAAAGCCCGTCTACTAGTAGAGACTCAGAGACAGCAGATATCAGGTCAGTATAGTGGAGTGTCATATTTTTTGCCATCAATCCAACCAACTGAATAAACACCGCCTTTAGTCAACCATGTAAACTGTGCCTCATTCAGAAACTTCTGTAGCCTTTAAACCATCTGGAATGAAGATGCATTTTTTAGAAACATGCCACCACAGATTGTCTGCATTATTAAGCTTAAGGGCACACAGCCACATATGTTTTATGAGAATGAATCACCTTCAAAAAGCTGTTTTGTTTTAATCAGCTACTTTCTACAGATGTAAAGGTGTGACGGGTCATTGTGAATGTGCTCTGCTCTCGGAATATCCAGACTGCCTCTCTTCTTACCTTCAAAGGCTTCTTTATACACAGTGTGGCGTCTCAATTAAAGGGCGCGTATCATGGAATAACCAACTATTTTTGAAAATAACAGCTTGATATAGAATGTAAACATTGTGAAGGTTTCATTTCCCAGTTTATACAATCCATTTCAAGCAAACTAAGCTTCAAAAGCAGCCCGTTTTGATTTCCTTGCTTTTGTGATGCCACAAAAACAGCATTGGTAAAAATCTGCCAGTTAGGCATTATATCCGTGTAGCTGTATCCATCCTCTCTAAGTTATAAGGACTGTCTTAGCTTACACACACATGTCAAAAACTGGCCTTGCCAGTGATGTAAGCATGGACAGGCTTTATCGCTGTTCATGACTGACCCAACAGCCCCTATTGTGGATTTCAGCAAGCAGTGATGCCCTCAATGAGTCATCCTGTTAGTACCAGTATCACTGGCAGACAGCTGCACGATGCAGGACTACATGCAAGCAGACCGATAAGACAACTGCCCTTAACACCATGCCCATGTCGCCAAAGCCTGCATTGGTGTCACGCCAAACTGTCATAGAATGGCACTGGGTCATTCTCAGCGAGGGCCGCTTTTGTCTTGGTGGAGGTGACCAACGCACCTGTGTGCACATTCAGAAGTTCACTGATAATGCTCACTGTTGATGACCCGTTGTTATACGAACACCATACTGAGAGAGCTCTACAAATATTGGCCATGTGAAGTCTAAAGTTATTATCATTATCAAAACCAGCCTGTTTAATTCAACAGCATTGGATGATGGCCAAATAGAAATGGATGATGACTAGTTTTGGTACAAAAAGCCAGACAAACATCATGAATGGTCTTCAAAGAGAAAAACAAATGTAAGAAAAATCAGTATATGGGGCCTTTAAAGTCTAAAGCTGCTCATGGTTGCTATGGCGGTTTTCCATGAGTTGTTGATTGGAGGAGTTGAATGTTATTAAATCGCAACCTCTCACCTTTATGGTGGGAAAAAGGGGCTGCAATTGCATCAAAGTGCACGTGCACACACAGTAATTTCAGGCCTCATAGGCAACTGCACAAACTCGCCTAATTAATCAGCATACAAGTAATACGCTGTCAGGGATCATAATTACTTCCTAACTTCGCAGTATGTGAGGAGCAGAAGTGAAGAAGAGGCAATTATAGGAATTTGTGAAATGAAAGCACTGCGTTTTCATGAAAGGGAAATGACTCCCAGCACCTCAGAGCTCCACCGCTGAGAGAAAAGGATGCTCAGGTGAACCCACGCTTCAGGATGTTCAGTTTGACAGATTATAGACACACACACACACACACACATATGTACACACACAAAGTCTGTCGCTAAGCAGCTTTCTGCCATGTTTTTTGGGGATTCCCAGAGGTCGGGCAATAAACCTACCCATCACGCCCTGTAGCTCCATTCTTCAGTAATGATGCCTGTTGACATACATGCACTAAATTTCTCCTAACTCCTGCTGCAAGTCCATTTAATATCACTGAACAGATTCACTGAGAGGCAGAACGACCCTCTTGTACAATGCAACATCAGGTCAAACAGCTTCGGTCAAACAGGCATAAGGCTAAGTGACCACAGACACCACGGTCACAGGCAGTAAAGTTTGTGTGACATTTCAGTTTTCATAATATATTTATTACAGGTTTGTGGCCAAATGAAAGATGGTAGAATGTTGACTGACCACTGCACCCTTGGATTTACAGTCTACCCGTTTTAACAGGTCCACTTACCATATAGGTGCACTATTTCACCCAGTCTTTCCTGGACAAGACTTTGAGATCTGAGGTTGTTGGGTCATCTCGTTTGCTCTGCTCTTATGAGGTTTAACCACAGATTTTTAATGATGTTCAGGTCAGGGGACAGTATGGCCATAGCAAGACCTTCAGCTTGCATATCCTGACGCAGTTCATTGTGGACTTTGATATGTGTTTAGGATCATTATCCTGTTGGAGAAACCATGGTGTGATGTTTGCTTGCAGAATTTGCTGGTGTTAAGTGTAAACGTTCTTTCCTTTACCAGTAGTACAGTATACCACCTCTCCAGATTCCGCTAAATCTTCCTGGGGGTCTTTTGTAGAGTGGTTGGTGTAGCTCAGCAAATAACACCACTACCCTCCAAGGAGCCACCACCACATGTGGGAGTCTGGGGATTGATTCCCGGTCTGGGTGACTATGCTTTGCTACATCAATAAGAGTTCTTGGGCAAAACTCCTAACACTACGTTGGCCCACCTGTATTTTACACTGTACTCTTAACACAAAGCTGTATTTCACTCTACTGCACATGCTAACAGCTGCTGACCTCAGTTCTAGTAACAATCAGACATACAGTTACTGTTCTTGCACATCTTGGACATGTATTTATGTTTCTGCATGTATTGTATTGTCTTTGTATATTTGTATTTGCACTATTGCTTATATATCAGTTTTTTAACACTGCAGTGGAGATGTAGCTCGATAGTGTCTTGCTATACTGTACAACCTTGAACTGGCATAAGACAAAGTTAAACTTAACTGAATTGTTTAAGGCAGCTGATTCTTGGGATGAGGATTTGGGAGAAAATCATATAAAATTAATACATGCTTCTCTGGAAATACGTGTGACTTCTAAGCCTTAATATATGTGCAATAATTTAATAGTTAAATAATAAATAATAGTTTAATAATGAGTTCACTTAATTAAAAAAGCTCCCACTGATCTCCAAACCCTTCAGCATCAAGGTGGAGAAGCTTCACGTCTTCATTTGCTCTAAATAAGGAAATGCAGCCCGTTTGAGTAAATTAGCTCCATAATTTGTCTATCAAAATTCAGTTCATGTTTGGTTTGTTTGTTTATTGCGTCGGCTTTTAATTTGGGATAAATTGCTTTAAGGTCCGTTTAGGTCACCTGTAATGGCAGGATTAATTGTTAGTTACCAAATTAAATTCCCTCTTTAATTACATTCGATAAACACACCATCCCCATAGATTTTCAGTCATGCTCTCATGCTCTGCTATGTATTTGAACAAGATACTTGTTAACTAACAATCTTCTGTTTTTAAAGGAAAATTGTTCAGTTTTTTTAAAACCATTCTGTATAATTAAATGGGCAATATGTAAACAAAGACATTCAGGGTGGTTTGAGGTGGAATGTGACACTGTAGAGTAAGAATTGTTTATACTAGGGGTGATGGGAACCAGATGTCTGAAGAGTTTAATGTCTCAGAATTTCAGTATATTACATAAAATAGTAATGAATATGCTGTCAGATGATATGATATTGTCTATGATGTTGGTTTGTGTTTAATTTTGAGAAGGTTTTGGCATTTTATTTAAATGCAGGCTGTCGTGAAGAAAAATATTTCCCTAAAATTGCTTATTCTGGTTAACCACAATTTTACCATCAACAGCATTACATATTAAAACTCAGAGGACATGTGTAGGGTCACTGGTGTTTAGGATAGTAAATAAAATGCCTGTATAAAGGTATGTGCTGGAGACACTGTGAGTCATCATCATGGCTGTAAATCTCTATATAATAAACTGTTTTACCTAATTCAGCTAAAACTTGTGTTTTAAAGAAATGGAATCTGGGACATATTAGGGCTAAAGCTAATGTGCTAGTTAGCATACTTGGTATCCAAACTATGTGCTATTCAACAGGTTTCCCCTTTCTATAACTCTTTCTTTCCCTTATGAAATGATAATATGTGGCAATGTATTGGAAAATATAGTGCAATACATTAAATAATACAATGTCATATATGGGAAACAAGTGCATATATTTTGCATATATTTATATAGTGATAAATATATTACAATATATTGTATAATACATAAGTAATTGCTGCTTTTCATATATTGTATGTATGGTAGTATAATATATATTTAGTTATATATTGTAATATATTTCATTTTATATGTAATAGACATCATATGTATTTCATATGTATGTGTTTGCATATATGATTTTCATACATACATGTGGCAATATACAGTATGTATATATATGCAAAATATATGGACTTGTTTCCCATATATGACATTATATTATTTAATATATTGCACTATATTTTCCAATACATTGCCATATATTATCGTTTCATAAGGGTTCAGCTGAATTAGCTGACACCTTCAGCTATAGCTAGTGTGCACTTAGCATACTATGCAAACTACAGTACATGCTATTCAAAAGTTTTCCTCTTTTTATAACTCTTTTATCCAGCTAGGCTAGATTAGCTAAAAGCTTCAGTTGCATGTTAGCATACTTGCTATCCAAACTACATGCTAGTCATCGCTTTTCCTCTTTTTAACGCTGCTGTCAAAAACCTTGTATCTCAGTTTTTTTCTGTCGTTTTCAACATTCAAGCCAAATTTGAAATTTTAATTTGCCCATATGTTGTGTGTGCAGGAAAGGAAATGGATCAAATGGCCTTCAGAAAAGTCTGGTTTCTTTGACTGACATAGTCAAAGTAAAGTATGTTTATTCTTTTTTTCCTGCAGCTATAAGGAATATTAATAAATACATTTATTTTTCAAACTTCTATTTGATCTGGCATTGTGGAACACAAACACAACATGACAACCTATTGTTTATTCACTGTTTTCCGCAGGCTAACTAATACATAAAACAGAGAATTGGTTTTTGAAAGAAGTTGTAATTGAGAAATAAATAATGGGGTGATTCACCTTTTTATCTTGAACCCTGCCAGAGCGTAGCCTAACTCTGCCTCAAGATGTGTCCTAATTCATATACTACTGGTTCAAATAATATGCTCAAAACAGTAATGGCACCATTTGTGATGTGCTCAATTGATGTCCCTTATAGAACAGTGCATGTACTTTAAGAATGCAGTGTTATAAACTGAAAGAGATGGAGACACAATGACCGGGCATGAACTGCACTTTGTTTACTTTAACAAGCGGAACACACTCTCAGTCAGACATTTAAACGCTTGGTCGACAGTCCTAATGGGGCCGCAGAGCTTAAAACTGGATTATCCATTCCTAGTAACCATAGACAGGAGTGGGACTCACGTCCAAGTTGCTGACCTTTCCCACAAGCGTCTTCAGGCTTCCTTCTAAATAAGAAGTTTCATTTGTTTTTAATGAATTCAGGGATTAGATAAGAGTTATTTGTCACTGTTTTGGCAGGGAAAACTGGACCAACGGTGTAACTCAGGAGTACATAACCTCCAACTGATCTCTTTTATTGATCTGAGGATAGAATGGGTCAGGTTATAGAGATGTCATGTTGTTCTGTCTGCATTTGTGTGGAAGGTGCATTTGTTCTGTTCGCGCTCACTTTGTTTTTTCACAGCTTATGGAGTGCAGCACTTAAGAGACCTGTGTAACAAGAAGGAATCCACACAGGCCTTCCATTGTTTTCCTCGCGTTAGCTGTGGTGGAGACGGAGCAGGCACAGCTGGCCAACAGAGCGGGCTGGGTGCGATGCAGTGGGAATGGCACATCAGCAAGTTTTATTGTTGGCCTGTGAGGACACACAGATAAATGGACTGTTGTTGTTAACACACCTCTGCTACTGTACTGGCTCTTTGCTAAAGGGGTCAGCTGGGGTCTGTGGGTGTGTGGTCTGGTGTTTAGGGACGCCTAAAAACAAAGTTTTAACCAAGGAAACTGTTGAGAAACTGTAGAATAGGCATTTCTGTCCATGCTGTAGCCAGTTCTTGGCCTGGGCAGATGGATTCATTAGAAGAGTTCACTAGCAACTTTCAACCTGAGCCCATATAACAGATATGTCCTATCTGTGGAAAATGTTAAGATGATTTTGTGTTGTTTAGCTGAATTTGGGCTGTTAGTCCCCATTTTAAATGAAACACAGTAGACCTTTAATATCTATCAATCAATCAACATTTATTTTTATAGCGCTTTTTACAACAGATGTTGTCACAAAGCAGCTTTACAAAGAATCTTTACAAAGAATCTGGTGTTCGAGCCTCCAGTGAGCAAGCCGAGGGCGACAGTGGCAAGGAAAAACTCCATCAGTTAGGAAAGAAGAAACCTTGAGAGGAACCAAGACTCAAAGGGGGAACCCATCCTCCTCGGGTCAACACCAGATACAAGACAGCACTAGAAAGCAGAGTATAACGTCTGATTAGTCTGTAATTATGTTGGTGGTTCATAAGATGGGTCAGCAGGCGCAGGCCAAGCCTCCACAGTGCAGGACAGCCAGGAGCTCCGTGGTGGTAAAAAGCTCCCAGTGGCTCCCAGACGGAGCAGATGTAGCAACAGCATCAGGCCACACAGGATGGGCAGCAGTGCAGCTCAGACAAAGAGAACAGACAGACTGTTAGCTCTGACAGAAGACCTGAACACACTATATGGTGTTAACAGAGTGCAGCAGTGACTCCGGCAGGCCTGGCTATTACAGCATAACTAAAAAGGGAGAACCAGAAGGTCACACAGACATGAGGGTTCCCTGAGAAGTCAGCGCCCCTCTGCTCCACTGTCAACAAACCTGAGTGAACATGAAGAGCAGCGGGACGACAGCACCAACATTCCCAGTTTACGCTCTCCTCCCACCGTCTGATCCATTTCACTGAAGCAGTCTGCTTTGCTTTCGAGGCAGTAGATATAAAGGGACGTCTGGTCTTTTGGGGTGTGCATTGGCTGTGCTTCAGTCTGTATGGGGTGTCACCTGACTCAGTCAACTGCAGAAATCATGCTGTGGCAAATCTGGTAAACGTGAATATGACTAATGTTTTAGAGTTGTATCTGACAATCACAGCAGGACTGACTGGTTTATGTGCAAATTGTTCTATTTTGTCTTTGGTCATTTGCTCAATACAGTTACAGATCTGGAAAAAATTAAGAGACCACCTCGAAATGAGCAGTTTCTCTAGTTGTACAGTTTCTGGGTTTGTGTTTGACCAAAATGAGCAGTTCTGCTTTATTCTACACACTAGTGGAAACATGTCTCCCAAATATCCAGCAGATATTGTATTTAGATCTGTTTATTTAGAAAATCACTAATGACGCCTCCTGAAGCCTGTTTTTAACCATGCTCACTGTGCAGTTCACCCCAGCCACCACTCACCAGTCTTTTTCGTAGGTCACTTGAGGTCATCTTACGGTGGTTAAGTGACATTCGAATGAGGTGGCTCTCATCACTATTATTATTATTAATATCATTATTATTATTAACATGTACTAGTAATGAGAAGTAACTTAGGGGAACCAGTTATCAACTATTATCCTAATTATATTTATGCTGGCTCTCGCTCTTTTCTTCTCTGTTGTTAAACGTTAAATGTTAAATTCAGCCAAAAAACAGTGATTGTGCATTAAAATGATCTGAGATTTGCACTCTTTAGAGGAGGTTTACTTCGAAAATCAACAAAATGCATCATTTGAGACTTTTGCATATAACTGTGAGAACTTGGGAACCCTTTATTCATTAATAGCTATTGTCCTAAATACATCCTAACTGAAGTTGTCATGATGATTCAACAGATGAGATGTCAAAGTTAATTGCAGTTCAGTATTTCTGGGAAAGGCTCCTGATCTCTGTCTGTCACATCAGACAATAATGGTTTCTTTCATTAAAAAAGGACAGAAAAACAAAACCCATCGACTTGAAAGACACTTATAATAGAACTTGATGGACTCCTATCTGATGCTAATAACAGAGATGGGCCAGAACCTACCAAACTGCACTCCTGCACAGCTGTTAAAATCACATCACCTGTTCTTCACCTGTTTCTTCTTTTCATCAATAATAATGCAATTTTGATAAAGTAAATAATCTAACACCAGAAAACAGCAATATTTCTTTCAATACAGTAGGCCCACTGTTTTTTTCATCTAGTAATAGCCAATTTCTTGTCAGGTTGTCTGTAGTGAGATTTGATTGCTCAAGCTCTGAATGTAATTGTAAAATAAATTAAAAATAGTTTTATAGTTTTATAATTATAAATTTTAACATCTTCAACATTTCTTTTCATAATTCTGTGCACATATAACATTTCTAAAATAAATGTATTTGTAGCAAAAGTGGTTGTGGCCCAGTACATTTTATTTCACTAAGTAAGGTTGAAGTACAATGTAAGTATTTCTCATAAAATGGCCTGTAAATGGAAGGACAAGGTTGGTGTTTCTAATAAAGCGGCCAGTGAGTGGACGTGCATAGCCAGTGTTACTTTTAAAAGCATCATAGAGAGGAATTACAAGGTTACTATTTCTAATATAGTGGTCAGTAAGCAGAAGTACACTATATATGCTTATTTAAAATGTCCGTTGAGTGGAATTTTAGCTTTGGTGTTCCTAATAAAGCAGCCAGTCATTGGAAGTACAATGTAGGTGTTTCTAATAAAGTGACCAGTGAGTGGAAGTATGATGTAGGTGTTTTTTTTAAAAACGAGCAGTCAGTGGAAGTACAAGGTAGGTATTTTTTAAAAAAGGCCAGCAAGTGTAAGTACAAGACTGGTGTTTCTGATAAAGTGGCCAGTGAGTGGAAATACAAGGCTTCGACAGGCCTCCATTCAAGCTAAGCTAAGTGCTGATTTGATGTGTCCAGCTGTCGAGTGCCGGTATTAGCGCAGCGTGCTGTAATGGGGAGGAGGTGTGTGAAGGGGGGGTTTAGGCCAAATCTGTGCCAAAGTCTGCCAGTAGGACGAGAAATGGAGGCCAGACAAGCAATCAGACCCCACTAATCCACCAGGAGGGAGAAAAAAGAAATATATAAATAAACCATGACACCAAACCCGTAGATGGAATGCCCGTGCTGCCCTGTGCCCACACTGCAGTCAACAATGCCAGGCTGTTATTTAGTTTCTCCAACTCGTCCTGGACCTATTGACTCGCTTTTCTTCTCCTCCTGTCTCCACTTTCACTCAGAGTGGTGCTAGAGGCTGTTTTCCATAGTATTCTTGTCGACTTGCCGTGCCTTTCTCACACCCCCGATGGCAGGCGGGAGAGGGGAAGTGTTTGTATCTCTGGTTTTGTTCTGGTGTCAGCAACTATGTGACATGGTGTTGTATTGTGGTGTTTTTCCCATGTTTTTAGAAATGTCAGAGAATTGAAAGTGTTGTTGGATATACACAATGGCCTTCAAAAGTCCAGAGAACGCATCCGCACTTTACTTTAGTCACAGCTTTCACTCTTTTCAGGAGACTCCCGTTCAGTTATGTCAAAGAAATCTGCAGGGATATTATTCCACAAGAAGTTCAGTCTTAGTAGCTGGTGTTGGACTTTCTCTCCCCAAGCAGTCACAGATATAGTGATGTTGAGGTCTGGACTCAGTGGTGGTCAGTCCATTGTTCTGAGAACACCAGCGACTTCTCTGTTTGATGTGTCCTTTTCTTTTCCTCTGAGGAGCTTCTTGACAGCCACACATGTGGAAGTTTCAGATCTGAAGCAGATTGCTCAGATCTGAGGAGAGCTAGATTTTCTCCTTTTTAACAAAGATGGAAGATTTAAGTGCTGTTTTTCTGATGGGGCAGTTTTTGAGGTTTCTCTTTAGATTCTCCTGCACTACACAAGTAGGCTGTTTCACCTATGTAACTTGTAGGTAATGGCCATTGTAACTGCAAATACGTGAAGGATGGTCTATGACTTACACACAGTGTGGTACTGTAGATTATTTGGTGGTCGTCAATAGTGTGAGGGTGGATGGATGGATGGATGGATGGATGCATAGATGATCGGAGGGATGGGGGAAGAAAATTTGATTACTACTGCATTAGACAAGACTCAGTAGACAAGACGTGAGTGGCCATCATCAGTGTGAGGCATGGGTGGATGGATGGGTGGATGGAGGGATGGATAAAGGCATGGATGCATGGAGGGGAAGACAATTTGACTACTACTCCAGCAGACCAGACTCCATAAGACCTCATGATGGTGGCCATAAACAGTGTAAGGACAGATGGATGTTTTGATGGATGGGTGGATAGATGGGTGGGTGGATGGATGGATGGATGGATGGATGGATGGAAGGGAAGGAAATTTGATTACTACTCCAGCAGACAAGACTCACAAGGACATACTATAAATAGGCACAGCTGATCAATAACTATACAGGGATACAGGTATGGATGGATTGATGTACTTTATTGATCCTTAAAGGGGAACATGACATTATGCTCATATACTCACAGAATTAAAGCAAAATCACAGTGATACTGATAGCAACCAGACATCAAAGATCAATGGACCTCAAACACTTCCTCCTTGTACTTCAGGAAGGTCCTAGGAAGAGGTCTAAGAGCGGAATTGATCGTATAACTTATATTTATAGATGTATGATATATGACTCTTTCTCCATCTTTAATATTACATGTAAGATAACAGAGAAGACACGTACAGGTTTACTAAGAGTTTTGGATAGTAGGTACAATGACTGTATTTGTGCTGTCCACATGTAGACCCCTGGTTCTCTCCACCACTGTACAGAAATCGGAGGTTCTCTACAATTAACTATTTCAAGCCACTCTGAGCGACTTTGCTTACATCTCCTCGTTATTATTATTTGGAAATTTGGTGGCTTTCTCCTTTATGCACCATGAAATCCATAAAAATAAGTCATGCATTATTTTCTCTCTCTCCCTCTCTCTTTCTCTCTCTCTCCCTCACTCTCCCTCTTAGACACAGTGACAGAGGCAGCGAGAGAGAGGGATTATAGATATTTTCTTTTTTACTAGAGCCAGCTGTCACACCCCTGCCCCCTGTGCTTTAGTGCTTTCTCTGTCTCTCTCTCTCTCTCCTCTCTCTGATGGACACTGCACACACAGGCAGCTTAAGCACGGTCTAATCAAGAGCACTATAATCTCTACTTATTAGGCCGTGCTGAAGAATCACATTTTTTACCCTTTCCCCCTCTTACTGTTTCTCTCTTACACACTCTCTCTCTCTCTCTCTCTCTCTCTCTCTCTCTCTCTCTCTCTCTCTCTCTCTCTCTCTCTCTTTCTCACTCTCCATCTTTTTAATGCTGCTTAGACATCTGACATGGAAACACACAAACCCAGTAAAAGTAATTCCTTCATTGTAGCTCTGCTGTTCACTGAGGGACAAATAGAAACGCTTGCATGGACTAGCTGTACAGAGGAAAGATTGTACTGGTGGCATGTTGACTATCAAACATTGCCCAGCCCACTGGTGAGTTTCTGAAGGGCCGACCAGGGTCAGAAAACAGACGGAGCAGATGATCATCTGCATAGATTGGGATTTTATAAACTGTACAATGAGTAAAAGTACATGGTCAGTGTGGACGTATGACAGTAAAATAATAAAGTGACTCGTGATCACTATTAGAAGGTAGATGTTAATAAGAAAGTGTCCAGTGAGTAAAGAGTCTTTCCAATAAAGAGTGGAGGTAGAAGGGGGTCTTTCTAGTACAGTGGACAGTTAGTGTAAGTGTGTTGTGGGGTGGAAGTATAACAGGCATGTTTCTACTACAGTGACCAATTAGAGGAAGTTTAATGGTGGCATTTCTAATAAAGTGACCAGTGAGTGGATGAACAGGATTGGTGTTTTCAGTAAAATGGCCAGTGAGTGGAAATTCAAAGCAGGTGTTTCTAATAAAGTGACCAGAGAACAGATGTGTCATAGTAGGTGTGGCCAGTGAGCGGATTTACTATGTGTTTCTAACAAAGCGGCCAGTCAATGTATATTCTCATAGTGAACATTGCTACACCAGCATGCTTTAGCAAAAGGTGACAAGACAATGATATTACATCACTTAAGACTGGGACAGAACTGCCTAAAGCAGTAGCTAACTCTCACAAAAAGAAGTGTGGGTGTGGCCATTAGAAAAACAGGGACAGAATGATGGTGCAAAAATCCATATCCATCCAAGTGAGCAAAATTTGAAAAAATAAATAAACAAAATAAATAATTAAATGAAAATCAAAAAGACAGAATTAAACAATAAGTCAAAAAAGTGCACTCAATTTAGTTATCCAAAAAAAAAAAAAAATCTGAACTTTAGCTCACAGTCTAGTCTAGTAATGTTATCAAAGTTCTGCTATTGCCTCTGGTCCAAGACTACAGTGGCCTAATGACCCTGCAGAACCTACTAGGGACAGGATGTCAGACATGAGTGCTCGCCAACATTTGAAAAAAAAGAGAGCAAGAACAACTAGACGACACATTTATAGCAAAGTGACCATTACTACACCACTGGGGAATACACGTAACACAAATACACCAAATTACACTGGGGCAAACAAAAATAACATTGGCCAATATCACATTTATGTGACATAATTTAATTCACCAATAAACATGTAAAATTCATTATAAACTAATACATTTCAAGAAGACACCTGTTCTGTAGTGGTTTTATGGCCCCTGTGGCCAAATTCAAATGGCTTGTTCCACCGTCCGTCAGACCTGTTCACCAGATAACACTGCCAAACAAACAGATAACGGCATTTCAACCAAGGAATAAAGGTTAAGTTACGGGGCCCGTGCACTGACTCAGTATGACCTAGCACAATAATATTAATATTAATAAAAATATATTTACTAGCAGCTAACAATTTCCTCTGTGTATCAAGTCATTGTGTTTAAGGGGGGTGATGAAAACATACTTTTACCAGACTCCATATGCGGCCTGCCTGGCGACCATCACAAAAACATGTTTCTGATGTTTATCTAAAGTTTGATAAGTTGGAACAGACAAATGCTATACCAGCAGTGCTACAGGTATTACCAGTAACAGTACAACAGTCCAGTCCTCCTAAACAGGACATAACGTGCTCTCTCTGTAATGAAACATGCAGCTGGCTAGTACTACCAGAGTCCACAGTATGCACAACTGAGCATATTGCAATGTGACAATAAAAACATTAATAATGGATCAGCCCTACTTGAAACAGTGGTGCATGTGACTCCATCGTGCATAATTATTAATCATGTCGACTGTTTAAAGCTGATGCTTGGTTAACAAACCTCGTCAGATGAGGCAGTGAAGTAATTAAAGGCAGAAATGAGGAACTTGGGGAGAAACCAGAGCAGCATCAGCTCGCATTGAGCTCTCTCTGTGTGGCTGTAAAACGTGTAACATGGTGTTTATGGATCCTGTATTGACCTTGTATGACAGCAGGCTCATTTCCTCTCTTCAGTGCACCAACAGGACCTGAGTCAGCAGCTTTTCAGCTCATCCATTCAGTCAGAGGAAGAGTAATTGCCTTTCCTGGTTCTACTACACACACCATTCTACAGTACTGTCCCTAAAATGTATTTGACTGTAAAACACGGCGCATTCTGACACATTTGCTTTAACCGCTTTAAAGAAGGCTTATCTACTGCCTTGTGTATACACGCTTTTCTATTTGACCAGCTTCATTTACCATATAAGTGCACTTAGTAGCTCCACAGTTACAGCATCCTGTGAGCACTGATGAAGGACTAGAGGACGACTAACCCAAACTCCAGCAGCAGATGAGCTGTTGTCTCTGACTTTACATCTACATGGTAGACCAGCAAGGTTGGAGTGTCTAATAGAGTGGACAGTGAGTGGACACAGTTTAAAAACACATACCAGCACAACACACACTAACACATCACCATACGGTGGTCTTATACAGTAAACCAGAGTAAAGGGGGATAACAAAGTGTAAAACAGATGGACTATAGTCTGTAATTGTAGAACTACAAAGTCTACATGGTAAGTGGAGCTGATTAAATGGAGAAGGAGTGGAGATACAGGTTAAATGAAAGTACAGCAGATACCATGTAAACTATTAAGAGGTTCACCATTTCCTCAGGTTTTAGAACCGGCCTATAATAACCAAGATATGATGTCATTTTAGAGAACTGTAATGCAGAAAGGACTCCGCCTCCAGATAGATTCGGTCAGGCCCGCTGCATGCACATGTGGGGTTCCATGGCTGAAGTCAGATTTTAATCAATAAATTGCTTTCCATGAAAATCAGTTTATTTTTGGAAGTTTAAGCAGTTCCAGAGGAAGTGGAAAATGAACCGAGACACGTTTAACCATCAGAGGTTAAAAAATATACTTTTCTCCATAAACATGATCTTTAGCTCAGCTCATACCACTTTAATCAATATCTAGCGTAATCAATCGATTCATGTTTCAAGCTGTTTTCATTTCTTTACATTTTTAACCAAGCATTTTAATTACACTTAGACACTTTTCAGCATATTTGGAGAGCAGTCAGCAGTATGAGGTGTTACTTGATATGAACAAGACATCCCTTCTGTTCTATGGTCTATGATAAATAAGCCATAAGTATTAATTTGAAACTATAATTTATTTTTTCAATACTGTCTTAATGATACAGGAGAGGGCAGGACAACACCTTTACTTTCGGTGTAAACTAAAATACTGCATTGCAAGCTACAGTATCCTGGAGTGTTTGTTGGTTCATGCATCATGTAATGTCCCCGCTGGGTAAAAGATGCTGCCATGCTTGAATGAGGCAGACGCATAAAACCCCCACAAATGTTACTGCGTGATTATTTTATTTTTTGGCCAGTGATTTTATAACAGGAGTGTTATTATATGACTTCAATCCAAATCATCAGTAATTAGGACTATTTCCGGCAGGGAATCATGTCTACTGTATGGAACGTGCAGAGTTCATAGCCGCTGCAGTTGGCATCCCAGTGTCTGAGCAGAGATGAAAATAGTGCAGAGCATGATGGACCTGCCAGACCATAGCACTGAATTATCACCCAGAGGTGTGGGAGAGGGACCTGCAGCTACTTGATTTCTTCCTCCCTCTCTCCCTCTCCCTCGCTCCCTCTCCCTTTCCAATGCCTGATAATTCTCCTGTTCTCCACCTGTGTGGGATCTGCCAGACTTGGCTAATGATCTCTCTCTCTCTCTCTCTCTCTCTCTCTCTTCTTCTGTCTCACCCTCTCTATCATTCTCCCTCCTATGTTCTATTTTCACTCTCTCTCAGGGAGTCCACATAAAGGGGTTCAGGTCAATGTGTAGGAGATCAATGGTGTTGGGTTCATGCGGTGTGAAGCAACAGCTTTATATGCTCTATTTATTTATTTGTTTATTTGTTTATTTATTTATTTGCTGGTTGCACTATATAAACCATGAAATCGGTGTTTTGGATCATGCAGAGGGGTCTCGTCTTTAGTGAGATCAGAGATAACGTTTTTTCCCATCTTTAACAGCCTATTTGCAGTCCCTCCTACGACAGCACGCTGAGCTGCACTTTAAAAAACATCACAGCACAGAAGAGCCGCGGCAGCGCTGCTGTTGTTGGCTGACTTTAAACTCGCGTGTCTATCTGTGCAGAAAGCCCTGAGTAGACACAATAACCCCCTGTGGTGTATGTAGTTATAAAGCTGATCCCTGTATTAATAATATGTCCTGTTCACATATTCAGAACCAAACGACATCTGTTAAATTCATTAGCTATTATCTAGCTGCTTAATGAACCTGGCATGCGAAGAGATCTGCTGTTTATTAAGTTGGCTTGAAAAAGTCAATTTGCGGTTCTTCGTTTTCATCGCTTTCTACAGTTTCTGAACTAGAACCACTGAATTTGGCAGGATCAAAGATCCTATACCTGAGTAGCGTGCTCATGCTCTATGTGCCTGTGCATAATCCGACTTATGGTTTACAAATTCAAATGAACAAGTATTGTCACAATGGGCCTCTCTTACACAGACATTCATACACAGTACACACAGACTTACACCCATATGACCTAATGCACATCAATACTAGCAAAACCTATGAATTTAAGGTGGAACTGGATTTAAGGTAGCGTTGAATTTAAGATAGCATTGAAGCAGAAAAATTAATGCCAGTGAATTTAAGATTGTAAGGAAATTACGGGAACCAGTGAAATTAAGGTTACAGGCTATTTAAGGTGGCAGGGAATTTAAGGTAGCAGAAAATTTAAGGTGGACGTTTATTTGTAGAGGGGGCCAGATAGAATGTTGTTGTGTGTACAGGCTTGTTCGGTGGGAAGAAAAACATCCTGCGTGTTTGTGATGTTTTAAAATGGAAACTAATTCAATCAAAAGTGGAGACAAGCATTTATATGCAAAAGTTTGCACACCTCCAATCAAATGCATGTGTACTAAGGGTGGTACAGATTGCTTTACTGCTCTATTTTGACGCATGATTTTGACTAGTCGCTGATCACTAGATTATAACCATAATATGGACACCTCAGAAAAGACAGCAGGTGAGGACCCTGGTATTTCAGGGCCATGCTATCTCCGGGTTCCTGAGGAGTAACATTGCGATCCAGGGCACGTCTACCTCTACTGACCCGAGTGTGGCTTCATTCTAACCTTTCTACCTGATCTACTGAGCTTCAAAGATCAGACATCGAGCATCTTTACCTTTGGTTTCCTCAGGACTTCAATAAAAAAGTCATGTGTTCCTGGCGAGAGGGAATAACATCCTATAATCCGGTAAAGTTTTACCAGTTCTCTAAAGTTCTGCAGGAGAGCGTCACGATGAGGCCACCTAGGGGTGTGCCTAAGGCGATAAGAAGTTTGCGAGATCCCGGGGTCTGTATCTCCACATCCCTGAAGGCTAGCACTGTGGTCCAGGACTCGTCAGGAAGTCTGGTTTTGTCATGGATGTTTAAAGTCACATTTTTAAGCTGCTTGTTGCAAAGCATTACCCTCCCCTGCGCTTTTATTCATGATGCCATCAGCAGTTTGCTGATGTGGACATGACCGTCATCACACTACTGTAGACTTAGTCACTAAAGCCCCTAAATTCTGCAGGGAACACCTTTAAATATCTTTGCTGTACATTGTAGTGCATGATTTCTATTTTTAAACTGCGTTAAAAATAACGTTAAAAAAGAAACATAAAATGTGCAGTAACTTTTGCAAGTGTGCAGAAATCTGTTCTGTGTTCAGGCTAAATTGCTGACCAGGATACACTACAAGATTACACGAGTCAGGAAACGCGGTCTGGAGGACAAAAATCTGACTCTGCATCCCTCACACACATTTCTCAGTTTACTCTCCCACCTGTCCACTCCGACTCACCCAAAAGTGGGTCATTCAGGTACAGTGATAAGGTGTAGCGATGAGGCACATGGTACAGGTACAAGG
This sequence comes from Prochilodus magdalenae, assembly GCA_024036415.1. Taxonomy (NCBI): domain Eukaryota; kingdom Metazoa; phylum Chordata; class Actinopteri; order Characiformes; family Prochilodontidae; genus Prochilodus; species Prochilodus magdalenae. The sequence continues at coordinate 117,155 of JAMWET010006067.1, forward strand.
TACAGTCACATGTGCAATAGAGAAACTTGAATCCTTCACATGTCTAACCTACCCACCAAGGTTCATGCTGTTGGTTGATTTCTTCTGGGTGCAGATATTTGTGCAACTCTTCTTTTGATGATGAGTGTAGAAAGTAAACATGTATTAAATTCTGTTTAAATTGCATTTAAATAATAAAGTATAAGAACAGAAATAATTCCAGACATGTATGAAAAGTTCAGTTAACCATTTTAACTAATTATCTAACTAATTATCTAACTAATTATCTATTTAACAGATTAACTAACTCTTGATTTATTTGAACATCACACACACAATTAATAAATAAAAATAAAGGCCATTAGAAATGGAAAAACATCCTGCTGTTTTTAGAACAGTACTTAAAGATTGTAAAGATTGTCCAACCTAACCAACAGTTGTGGAAAGAAAGCACGCTGTCGCATAGAAACGTCAATGAAGCTGTAACAGTATCGCGGAAATAACAAACTGAACAGCATGAAGATGTGAGTGGAGCTTTGCCCTGGAGTTGCCGGCTCAGCTTGGTGCTTGTGCTTTACAGGCATCAGGCTGTTGGAAATGAAGCCAGTAAACACAGAATCACGATTATGAGAGGAATACCAGACAAGCCAGAGTGATATTGGTATGCATGTAAAGCATCAGGCCAGGACACTGCTGCACGGGGAAACCTCGCTTATTTTGCCCCAAGCCGTGTACGCAGGAAAAGCTGCTCAGGTGATCAGAGCTTGTGCGGCACAATTATAAGGCAAGCTTTAAATAAACGAGTTTTTATTACTTTTAATGTTATCTGTGAAAAAATAAATAAAAACTAATTTATAATAAATTTTAATATAATAAATCATTTTTAAATTTAAATAGAATTATAACATAATATAAATCATTTAATAATTATAACAATAATAATTTATTGATAATAATATAATTTTGTTTCTGTATTAAAGCATTTAATGTTAATATATTAGGGCACGTTTAACTCCCTGTCATTTCAAATGCCTTTTCAAAGTGCATATAGTCTGCTCCTCTGATCCTATGACCATTGCAGAATGGTTAGCTCATGTCATTTGGTGTTATTCACATCGTTTTGTTTATTATTCATTCATAAGAAGGTAATTCCACAAATTATTGCTGTGCAGAAATTCAATGTGTTATTTTCCTGCAAATGCTTCTGAATGTAGGTAAAATCAATGCGTCAATTTTTACATCAAATAATTTGGCCAGTTTTGGTGGATGCCTATCTTGGTAGAATTCTAAAGAGAGATTCCTGTAGACTGGAATTCTAGCCACTACTGGTAGACCTGTCTGACCATACGCTTCCATACACCTGCAAATTCAGCTACTTACTTCACCATATGGACTTTGCCAATGACTTGTATGGCAAAAAAAATGGCCAAAAATTCAGAACTGGATCCGTTTGTGTTTTTATTTAGTCCCCAAATGATTATTAAGTTATGATCACAATGGTAGACAGTTTTTGTCCCAACATTTTTGGAACATGTACATAAGCTGACATGACAAAGTCATAGTAAAGTATATACAGGGGTTGGACAATGACACTGAAACACCTGGTTTTAGACCACAATCATTTATTAGTATGGTGTAGGGCCTCCTTTTGCGGCCAATACAGCATCAGTTCGTCTTGGGAATGACATATACTGCGTCCTGCACAGTGGTCAGAGGGAGTTTAAGCCATTCTTCTTGCAGGATAGTGGCCAGGTCACTACGTGATGCTGGTGGAGGTTCGTCCTTCTTGGTGGTATGCTGACATTACCCTGGATACCGTGGCTCTTGATACATCACAAAGACTTGCTGTCTTGGTCACAGATGCGCCAGCAAGACGTGCACCAACAATTTGTCCTCTTTTGAACTCTGGTATGTCACCCATAATGCTGTGTGCATTGCAGTATTTTGAGCAGAACTGTGCTCTTACCTGCTAACTGAACCTTCACACTCTGCTCTTACTGGTGCAATGTGCAATTAATGAAGCTTGGCCACCAGGCTGGTCCAATTTAGCCATGAGACCTCCCACACTAAAATGACAGGTGTTTCAATTTCATTGTCCCACCCCTGTACATTGATTATGATTTATGTTGATGTTGCCTTAGTGGATGGCTTGGAACCTTCCACACCTGTAAAAGTCATGAGGTATTATTTTGTAAGTGAGGCTGAACACTGGACATCACATATTAAGCTTTTGTATTGTTTTTAATTAATACAGGTTAAACAAATTAGGGTCTGAAGACTGTAGACATGATGTATGTTGTTTCCTAGAATTCCTCTTCTAAGGAACTTTATTAGCTGGTGAACATTATTTTCCCTATGCTAAAGATGAAGTAGGTCAAGTCACAACCTAGGTGTTTAATTGGGGGGATCACAAAACTACACTCTGTTTATCATTAATGCCCATGGGTCTGCTGTAAACGTGTTGTCTTTGAGTGCTTGTATCAGACATGTTCTATTCATAGAGATTAGCATTAAAGCCCCTGTATGTCTCCGGAGGTAATTGCCCCGCTCGTTTGGGAAATGCATCCAACGCTGCTCTTTCCCCCTTTAATTGGTAATCAACACAGAGGCTTTCTCTTTGTTATTAAGTGCTGTGGGTTGGGTCATTCATCACTGCTGGACATGGCCTAGTTTTGAAACCAAAGGGGCCACTGTGGCCTGCTAGCCGCTAGCCATGGTAACCTACAGCAGTGTTATTGAACCAGCCCCCTCCAGCCACAACAAACCCCACTGCTAAACGCTCTCTACAGCCACGGCGCTGTCTGGACACTGGGGCTGTCCCCGTGGTAAGAATTTTATTGGTTGATCAAAAGGCCTAGTTACTGAACTACAGCTCTTTTTTTTATGTTGCATTCACTTTGATCTCCAGTACCCAGTGCGCAGCCTGACTGATGGCCACAAACTATATATTTACTTATACCTGCATAAACAAAATACTGACATTATCTTCAACTCTTAAACCTCTGCTGATTTTTATTACCTCACAATGCTCCGGTGGGTACAATTATATACTCATCATAAAAAGAATCGTAGCATCCAGAAAGAATCAACCGACAGGAATGAAATTTGGTGGGTAGGTTTAACATTGAGAGACATGAGAATGATTTAAGTTTCATGCTGTGCCGTGCATATGACATGAGCAAGGGCAGGTCTTGTCCCTATACCTACAGGGGTTGGACAATGAAACTGAAACACCTGTCATTTTAGTGTGGGAGGTCTAATGGCTAAATTGGACCAGCCTGGTGGCCAATCTTCATTAATTGCACATTGCACCAGTAAGAGCAGAGTGTGAAGGTTCAGTTAGCAGGTAAGAGCACAGTTCTGCTCAAAATATTGCAATGCACACAGCATTATGGGTGACATACCAGAGTTCAAAAGAGGACAAATTGTTGGTGCACATCTTGCTGGCGCATCTGTGACCAAGACAGCAAGTCTTTGTGATGTATCAAGAGCCACGGTATCCAGGGTAATGTCAGCATACCACCAAGAAGGACGAACCTCCACCAGCATCACGTAGTGACCTGGCCACTATCCTGCAAGAAGAATGGCTTAAAGTCCCTCTGATCACTGTGCAGGACTTGTATATGTCATTCCCAAGACGAACTGACGCTGTATTGGCCGCAAAAGGAGGCCCTACACCATACTAATAAATGATAGTGGTCTTAAACCAGGTGTTTCAGTTTCATTGTCCAACCCCTGTAACTGACCCAACAGCCATGATTGTGGACGTTCAGAGAGCAGTGATGCCCTCCATGAGTCCTGTAAGTACCAGCATCATTGGCAGACGACTGCACTATGAAGGACTACATGCACAAGACATTTACTACGAATCTCCTTAACACCATGTCAGCGTCACCAAAGACTACTGACTGGTGTCTTTGGTGACAAAGACTGGTGTTGTGCCAGACTGCCATGGGGTGTTTTAGAATTTGTGTGTGGAGGCACAGTGGTCATCATGGTCACCTCAACCCCTATGGCAAAATCTGCAGGAACTGTGTGAGAGTGTTCAAGCTGCATGGGATGAATTATTGCAGGGCACCATTAAGAACCACTATAACTCCATTGCCGATATGCTACACTGAGAGACACTACTTCTGTATGTAGCTCATTAAATATTACCCATATCAGTCTAAAGTTATGATCATTTATTGTTCCTGGTAATCTTACCTCTGAATTGCATTGCAATACGACACTTCCTATTGGGTCCAACTATTCTTTTAATGATGAGTGTAATGACCAATAATATCAATATCTGTACTTATTATTATAGCCACAGCCACTTTACTTTTTATTTTATCTTTATTTTATTATAAGACTTTATATAGGTGTACATATTGAAAATTTCTCTCTTGTTGTAAATTATTATTGTTTATTCTAAATGGTTGCTACTGTAAAAACTGCAATTTCCCCCTGGGATTAATAAAGTATTTCTGATTCTGATTCTGATTCTGAATATCACGTATCAAGTTGCTGTGGAAATTCTTGTGTAGTATAAAGCTAAAATCTTAACACTGAGCAACTTGGGCAGTGTCAGCTCACTAGTAGTACTAGTTGATTTGAATTTAATTGCATTAACTTTATTTATTCATACAAATTGCCCACATGAAGACCTAATTATCTTTTTTCCCATGATGCATCAGCTTTTTTGCTTCACTAAAACATGTACACAACCAGTCAAAAGTTGAAAGTGAACTAAATGGATGTTGTTGTTTATCTTAAAGATTTTACAGGCTTGCACTTAACAGTTCCAACTGATAAGATGTCTGAATAATAAATATCCATAGATAAATATATAGAGAGATAGATTTGTATCTTCTTTTCTGCATAGTTTAAAAGCTGTAGTTACCCTTTCAATATGTAATAGGGAATATTCATGATGGACGGACCAATAATTCCATGAGTGCCATTTCATAGTTTGACGCCTTCACCTGTATTCTAAAGTAAAGCATTAGGCTAAAAATAAGAAAACCATCTATGAGTAGCAGTCTCTAAACTTTTGACTGGTAGTTTAACCGGACAGTCCAAACAACATCTGTTTGCAGAAGTACGGTTTTAATTACATTGGCAAAGATTACTTTCAGAGCTAGCCCTTCAGTTTGGGCCCTAAATGTCATTTTCTCACTAACCAAATTACCACCACTAGTGGTTTCAGGCTTGTTGCAACTTCTAACAGCATCACAGATATTCCAAGCATGTAAGCAATTCAAGTGACATTCTTTAGACTTGTAGTTTCACAGTGAATCATGTCGCAGGTATTTTAAGCCATGGCTGTGATAACATAACACGGTTTAATGCAAAAATCTTTGCTTTTTGAGCCACAAAATTACCACCATGAGTTTATGATTCAGGTTTGATGAGACTTCACAGCATCACAGATTTCTCCAGCATGTAAGCAATTCAAGTGACATTCTTTAGACTTGCAGTTTCACCATGAATCATATTCTAACTACTTTAGGTCATGATGCCATCAGTTAGCAAGCGTGCTATCTTTTAGCATGTTAGCTTGCTGACCAGCCTAGTTCTAGTTTAGAAATTAAATCAGGCCTTCACTTCCAACAACAATGGTGATAAGTTGATTTGACTGTAGACACCTCTTTAGTTTCTACAAGAAGCTACAAGCAGGGCTTTTAGTTCAGCTACTGAGGTTATAACCAGTGTCTATATCTACCTGTTATCTTAATTGACACATTTTCCACACTTTTAAGAATTTAGCAATTTTGTTTCCCACAATGTAAAATGAGTATAAGTTATAGAACCTTAAGTTACCTTATATTACCTTCACTGAAGGCCTAGTAATCCCTGAGGGGTTCTTCACTGATCAGTCATCATTTAGTCGAGTAGCCATTATAAATACAGAGCTAAAAAAAACGTACAATCTCACGAACGTCAATCTTGGTGGGCTTAGAGGCGATAGCCTTATTGAACTTCATGTTGTCTGGCACATTGACCACAGAGAGCCAGCCAAAAACCTCTTTCCTTTCCTTTATCTCTGTGACTTCAGAACATCCGTGTTTGTGTTTGGGAGTGTGCTGCACATCGACTGTGACATTTAAAGCGTGATGGTAATGGTCAGTGTGAGTGCTTCACTGAGAGAGGGATACCACCCGCTGGGTTGTAACCGGCAGTTCTAAGACAAAGCACACTGCAATTAGGAGAATGTGAGTACTCCGCAGCACTAAAACCTCCTAAATGGACTTTACAGGGAGGATCATACATTTTGCCGTGAAGGTGCTCATGCATTATTGACCCATGTGCACATACTTCAGATAGTAGCTGACGCTTCGCTCAGTCGCTGTGGAAATTGGTAGTAGGCCTGATAGTCATGCAATAGTAATAAGCACACTGCCTGTGAAAAGTTGGGGGGTTACATGCTTTTATTTTACAAAGCTTCAGTTTCAAGCTCCACCCACTAATACGCTCTTTCATAGATACTGTTGTGAGGTTGTTTTCCAGCTATGGTTTGGTTATAACACATGCATACATTGTTGCTTTACTTGTAATAATAACGTCTGTCTTTGTGCATCTGGAAAACCTCACACTGCCAGGACAAACAGGATGTAATTTTATGGCCCTGTACTCAAGAAAATGTAAAGCATCCATGTTCTCATTCGGATAAGATTCAATATGCAAGTGGTCAGGTTGGTATTTAGTTATTTAGTCTCTGGCAGGTGCTACTGTGGCATGTTGATGCTGCTGTTCTTCCTCAATAGAGAAAATAGATATGTGAAAATCATTTATTATTCTGAAGTCGGTGTCATAGATATATTAGGAAGGTTAGCTCTAGGCTGGTTTTCTCTATTAGAGAAATGAATGTGATTTTGGAAAAACGCTGCTGTCGTATTGTGTGGTAAACAAATATTTTCCAAAACCGATACGTTACACATGCATTTTCCCCACCAGATCCAATGAATTATGATATTAAATAGGACTGGAAATCTGACCAAATACCGCAATCAAACCAGCAACCTTTGTCAAATGTTGGCACTTTAGAGACTTTGCCAGTTTTAGGAATCAATCCTGATGATGCAACCATTGTTAAGTCATTATTTTGTTATAATATACTGTATTTCGCTTGTATCAATGTATACATTGAAGCTAATATTTCTTAAACCTAAAGTTTGCTAAAACTGAAATCCTATCTAAACATCAGTGTCTTTTATACATTATTTTATTTTCCGGTGCCCATTTTTGTTGTCAGGTAATAATGAAAATATCTTTAGATGAAGGACTGACTACCTAACATTAAATATTACATTAGTTAACACGAAGAACAAGATGGCCGCGCGCTGTAGTGCAGCAGCTTCTCACGCTCCCAGCGAAAACCCAGCTTTTAGTTATTTTTACGGAACAGCTTCATTCCGGAAGCTGTAAGACTTTTAAACGCCACTTAGTGGAACCACTGCACCGACACTTTGACGACACTAGTCACTTTAAATACACTCTGCTGCTACCTTCTCCATTCCCTGCTGCTCTTCTCTCTGTATTTTATTTTATTTTATTTTCATTTTTACATATATTTTTATATATTTATGTATATTTTATTTATTTAAGTACTGCTGTCTGGGTAAAACTGGGTCCTTGGGTACCACAATTTCGTTCCACCCCATGTACCACATGTGATGCGAATGACAATAAAGTCTCCTTGAATCCTTGAATCCTTGAAGTAATACATTAACAATGGTAAGAATGCTTACCTAATGTTAATAAACATATAACAACTACATATTTACATGTTAAGAGCTGTTGCATGTTTACTTAACATTAGTAAATCATTGTTAAAGTATTACTTAATGTGAACTAATGCATTACCTCATGTTAGTTTACATTTAATGTAAAGTGTTGACAATACCTGTGCATAAAAAGGAACCAGGTAGCACTACATTGAAAACTTGCATGCTTCTACGATAGTCTGAGATTACATTTTGACGCTTTGTGGGCTTATGGCAGCATTAACGTTTACTTGTAAGATTATGGGACTTTAAGGAGTATCTACAGGGGTTGGACAATGAAACTGAAACACCTGTCATTTTAGTGTGGGAGGTCTCATGGCTAAATTGGACCAGCCTGGTGGCCAATCTTCATTAATTGCACATTGCACCAGTAAGAGCAGAGTGTGAAGGTTCAGTTAGCAGGTAAGAGCACAGTTCTGCTCAAAATACTGCAATGCCCACAACATTATGGGTGACATACCAGAGTTCAAAAGAGGACAGATTGTTGGTGCACGTCTTGCTGGTGCATCTGTGACCAAGACAGCAAGTCTTTGTGATGCATCAAGAGCCACGGTATCCAGGGTAATGTCAGCATACCACCAAGAAGGACGAACCTCCACCAGCATCACGTAGTGACCTGGCCACTATCCTGCAAGAAGAATGGCTTAAAATCCCTCTGACCACTGTGCAGGACGCAGTATATGTCATTCCCAAGACCAACTGACGCTGTATTGGCCGCAAAAGGAGGCCCTACACCATACTAATAAATGGTTGTGGTCTAAAACCAGGTGTTTCAGTTTCATTGTCCAACCCCTGTATATTTCTGTATAAATTTGACCTAAAACTTTTTCAGATTGTGCTTAAAGTAGAAAAGGAGAACCAAACAAATGGCACAACAATTTAAGACTTGGTCATTTATTTTTTGAGGAAAATGATCCAATATTACATGGGTAAGACATGGGCTAACATCTTTCCAAGCCAATGTTCGGGACTAATCAATAGTTCCAGTTGCAGTTATTGCTGCACAATAGGGTTCATACCACATACTGATAACCAAAGGTACACATACTTTTTTTCCCACTGACAGATATGTAATATTGGATCATTTCCTCAATAAATAAATGACCAAGTCTAATAATTATGTATCATTTGTTTACTTTGGTTCTCCTTATTTATTTTTAGGACTTGTTTTAGGTCCTGTGTGCAGAAATATAAGAAATTCTAAAGAATTCCCAAACTTTCGAACACCACTCTATGGCTGTGGGTGCATGTTTTCTTTCCTAACAACTAACTGAAATGTTTTACAGGTTTAAAAGCTTTGGCAAGCTGCCAAAACCTGTATTTCATGAGAGTACACGCTATATTGCCTTGTGTGAGCATGTTGGCTACTTTTCAGAGTCTTCATTGCTGGAGTTGAGTGGATGAAGTTAAACTGGGTCAAATCAAGCCCTACATGTCTGTCAAACGTCAACCCCCATTATCTGTGTCTTCTAAACGCTCAAGTAGATTATTCACTGATGCCCGTTTTTGTTGTCAGGTAGTAGGTTCGTACTTCCAAATGTGCCAATCATAAATGATGCACGTCCGCGCTCGTCTCTGAAAGCTTGCTCTTGTCGGGATAATTGAGTGTCTCTGGACAAAGCGTGGCTCGCTGGGGGCTGAGTTGCAACACTCCTCTCTCGTGGTCAGTGCCTGAGCTTTGATCAGGCACTGGGCTGCAGGCTGTGTCTGCGAGAGGTCGGATCCACATAGAGTCGGTTATACAAAGAGCTGATATAATAAAGATCACAGTGTGTAGCCTGAGAACTGCCCTCCAATGGTGCCAGATCGGCTGCACTTTAATTGATCACCTAGAGCTGCGGGCTTTGAACAGAGCGATGTAAATCTCACTGGCAAACAGACAGAAAACATATACAATGCGTTTCACAGGTAGAGAATCAGTCTTTTCAGTATAACCAGGCCATTGTAGATTTACTACAATGACTTTACATGCGTTTCAAAAAGGTTCTGAAAATGAATTTGTAGAGAAACCTGCAGACTCGTCACAGCAGTGGTGATGGGAACCAGGGATCGCAAAGTCTACAACACAAATACAGCCATTTTTTACCATACAAAACCTCAATAAAAGTCTTTATATGTAATGTCAAAGATGGTAAAAAAATACGTTCTCCTCAGGGAAGGTCCCTATTTTGGGACCTTACAATGGACAACTTCTTTCTCTCCACTAGGAATTCAATGTGTAAGCTCAAAACCTTCACTAAGCTGTTGTAAAGAATATCGTAGCCATCAGGCAGTTTATTCATTCAGTATCTTTCGATAAAGAAACTTTTATAGACCTTGAACTCAGATATCTGGTTCCTATCACCACCACTATAAATATGTATATATATGTAGATATATTTATGCCACTATAAAGCTACTCATACAGAAGTAGTGTCTCTCAGTATGGTATCGGACTGCCATGTTTGCTAACCCATCATGCCAGACTTGTCAGCATGGAGATGTAGAGGTTCCTAATGGTGTCCTGTGATAATCCATCCCATGCAGCTTGTACATTCTCACACAGTTCCCGCAGATTTTCCTGGACTGTTTAACTTTGTGCTGAACATGCTGCCTTCACACACAAATCCATGGCAGTCTGGCATGACACCATTACAGTCTTTGGTGATGTTGATGAGGTTTTAAGGGCTGTTGGTGAAGCGGTCAACGTGCGTGTAGTCCTACATTGTGCAATCATCTGCCAATTATGCTGGCACTAACAGGAAGACTCATGGAGTCGCTGAATGTCCACAATTGTGGCTATTGGGTCTGTCAGGTACAGTGATAAGGCCCGTCCTTAGTCATGTCACATTCACGGCCAAGCGTGAAACCGGACTCATTTGCATATAATGAAAATCCAGAATGTCTTGTATTTCAAATCATAATAAACTAATATTGAGGCAGAATGTAAGTAGATAACTTCATAATAACTTATGACTGATATGTCTTGTATATGTTATTATAAATGTGCCTTTGTTCCCAAAACAGCTGCTAGCTGAGTAGGCAGCTATATGTCAATTTACTGGTGACTTCATCTGTAGCTGCCTTCATTTGTGGCTGCATCAGTAGCTTGTATGGACTGGGGGGCATTCGTTTCCAAACGTGATTCATTTTTTAAACTTTATTTTTTTCTAAGCCCTTTAATATAACAAGTTTTTCCAAAGTTTACAACGGTAATGTAGTTTATGCTTTGCACTGGTTTAGGCTGTGAAAGGGATCTTGAGGTTCACCATATCCCACAGGCTGACATTCACTCTGCCCTTGATGCTCAACAAGCTTGTTAGGACAATATTCCTCGGAATCCTGAATGCGCTCGTCTTCCTCGGCTAATGACAGCTCCGATTCGTCCGTCTGTCTGCAACCGCCAGAGATTCAAGGCTTCTCTTTGTGTACGTCGTTTTTCAAATCCACTTCATGCTCACCCTGACGAAAAAGCGTGAGAGAGAGAGAGTCAGTAAATGAGGGGAGTTTTTATGATTTCGTGCGGTGTGTGTTTTGGTGTGTGCGTGCGAGTCTGGAGGGCAGTGCTGTGATGAATGATGTATGAGTATGGAGATGAGTGGGCCCTTCTGCTCTTTTCTAAGGTCACTCAGTGCTGCATGTGGTGGGTGTCACAGTTTCCCCTCTAACTATAGAAAATTCACTAACAGAAAGACCACCCTGCAAGATCAGCCCACCCCCAGGGACTTTTATCCAGACCACCTCACCAAAAGCACCTAGGGTGGGATCTGTAACTGTTCAGTGACTGAACGGCATTTTGTGGAACTGTATGGGACAGGTGAGCTTTACATAAGCTGAGTTTACTTTATTATGCAGGACTCTAAACCCTCTTCCGATGATGTATCTTGAAGGTTGGAGATACCTATGAGAAACTACAAGTTCTTTAGAGGATTGCTTCAAGAAGGTCTGCTGGAAATGTGCTGTTTAGCTGGCTAACATTGAGCAAAGCCAAATAGCTAATATTTCTGCGTAAAAACTGAATCTATGTTGGTGGCTAAACTAGCAGATTTCATTAAACAAAAAAATCAAAAAACAAAATTTTTTACCTTTTAAAACAAGGTTTATTTATTAATTTTTCAATTATAAATACCTTAATACAACTATTGCAAAAAAACATAGTCAAACACTTTAAATTTTAAGACCCCCCCCCACTCCCACCCTTTCACTGAGAGAACATAATCATAAAAAATAAATAAATAAATAAAACTAATTACACACAAAGAAAATAATAACAATAATAATAATAATAATTATAATATATATATATAAATAGAAAACAAAAAAGTATAAAGTAGATACATATACACTTTAAAGTACACATAGATATAAAAGAAATAAATACATACTACAATCTATATATCAACAATAATAAAGAGTGATAAAATGATAGGGGCCAGAAACAGTATATTTGTTGTTTACTTTAGTAAAAATTAGAGTAAGATTGTAGGAAAGCACTGATGAATGAAAGTCAAAAGATATACAAATATTTTATACAGTGCACAAAATCCTGAATTCAAATAGGGGCTGCTGAGAGGTAAAATGCTGTGCTACATTACATAACATGACAAATACCTTAATAAATGCTAGCTGTGAGTGTGACCTTATCGGGTAGTGCAGTCTGGGAAATAGAGTCTGGGAGATCGGCGGTGTCAGGGAGAACAGAGGGCATGACACTAGCTTTGCATTGTTTTGTTGTGACATCGTCCGGTTGCCTGTTGTCTGACAACCCAGATAGGAGACTGTGTTAGGCCAAATTCTGTCTTTCAGCTGCGAATGCTGACTTCCGGCCAGGTTTTAAGCATGTGGGCCAGAACTGGGCCTCCAGTGCTCAGCTACAACTGGTTTTAACTGATATCTAACTTCTGGCGTCGATGTTGTGGCCCAACAGTGTGATTAAAGTGTAGGGGTCACAGGACAATGATGTTGTGGCAGATCTACACTGTGTTAAATCTTTAAAACCACAGAAACCACTGAAGTTTTCTTTTGGTTTCTGGTGATTTTGCGTAAACAAACCTGTCAGGATTTTAGCATACTATGAATTTTAGCTTACATTATACTAAATTAGCAAGCCCCTTCGATAACGTACACTTGTGATAGAACTATAAGCATCAGCATTAGATTCAATAAACAGCTGCATGATACGCTAACATAATAGAACAACATCAACAACAAAAGTACAATGTTTTAATGTTTAATGTTGACAAATTTTGAAAACCATAGCAACCTGTAATGTTTCTGGTGGTTTTATGTGAACAAATCAGCCAGATTTTAATTCTTGCCCTGCAAATGTGACCACTGTAAGCTGGCATCACCTGTAAGCAAGTTACTAAATAAAGTAGATAACACCTGTAGATACACAGCAAACATCATGCATCACGTAACTTCTCCTTCATCTATGCTAACTAGCTAGGAACATAACACTTCCAGTCATCATAATTCCTAAAGATTATTTACTGATCAGATCGTACACTAAATATAGTGAATATTTCCCTTAAAGAATGAAAGTCAAATGCATATGGTTTTAGTAAATGAGCTTACTATGAATGTTAGCTTTCATTAGCAAAATTAGCAAGCCCCTTGCAATACCAGACTTCTGTACAATAAAGAGCTGCATTATTCTCTAAAATAATAAAACAACAAAATGGTAAACAAAAATAAAATAGCATTATGAAAAAACATATTTAGATTAACCAAGTTAGTCACTGGTCAGTTTCTCTAGTAGGGAAGACTAAAGAGCTCAACAAGAAAGCAGGACCTTCAAAGGAACTAATGCTAAAGCTAACACTGAAGCTAATCCTGAACAAAGACCTTATGGGAAAGTCTGTTCACTTGGCAGGCGTCTCTGCAGCCCTGCCAGGCAGTTATTTCCAGCCATAAGGACAAGAGTCCTATCTCATTGAATGAGGAGAGACCAAAATACTCAAAAGTGAATGTCAGATTACTGTTTCAAAAACACATTTAAAGCTACTGATACAGTCTGACAAAAAACTCATAAATGGATTGTAGTGTTTGGTTCTAATGTCCAAAAAAAACATGTTTTTTTTTTTTTAGCTTGTTCTGGCTACTGTGCCAGTGCAGATCTCCACTACGTGGGGGGCTTTCCCTGCTACCAACCCCTTCCTCTCTCCCTGCCACATAAGCAGCAAGCTGATTGCCTCCATTTTTTAAGGACAGGACTTCCTCCATAAACCAATGCCATATTAAGCACTAACCATTCATGTATCAACCAGTTCTCCTCATCTGTAACATCTCTGCCCACGAACAGCGTAAACACATTATTTGCTGAGGAAGCTTTGCTGCCTTGTACATCCAGCCTGTGAAACTATATGCGCAGGACAGCATTAAGTTATTATGTATGTTTTTTACGGGTGGATAAAATCGAGCTGGGGTAGCAAATAGAGGGATAGTCGGTGCATAGTGAGTGTGTGATGTGGGTGTCCATGAGACAGAGACCTCCATTTAGAGTTTTCTTTTATGGCACTGTGCTAAAAGCTACATAGCCTTGATGTCTGTGACCTGATGGACCTATACCCATTTTAAGAGGGTACAAGGTTGAAGAGGTGGGGACCTGGGTGGGATATGTCTCTTAAGCTGCTTATGGCCTATCGGAGACACTGAGTGCTGTGGATGTCTTCCAGCACAGATAGCTGTGTGTTGATGATTTTCCGAGCTGAATTCTTTGGAGAGCCCTCTTGTAATCTATAGAGAAGCCTGCATGCCACACCAGAGGTATGCATGCCAGAGGTATGTATGCTTTCAGTGGCGCATCAATAGAAGGACAGCAGAGGCTGCATGGACAGTCCTTCCTTAATATCTTCAGAAAGTAAAAATTGCCTTTTTCACCAGGAGAGTGCTGTTGACCACCCATGTAGGAGAGATCTGAGTGTCTAAGAATTTGAAACTGTTCACTGTCTCCACATCTCCATTTCTTCATTGATGTAGAATGAATCATGGTGCTCCTTCAAATTCTCCTTGAACTAATATATTCAGCTCTTTGGTCTGGAAGTGTTGAGTGTTGAGATATACTGTATTAACAGAGCATCATAGGCAGACCCCTATAGGCTGATCACTATTATGGATCTATTAGATGTTCCTCTATGTTAATTCTATCTCTCTCTTCTGATCCGGGTTGACCTGAGGAGGTTGGGTTCCGCCCTTGAGCCTGGTCCCTCTCGAGGTTTCTTCCTTACCCAAGGGAGTTATTCCTCGCCACTGTTGCCTCTGGCTTGCTCAAGGGGGGCTCGGACCCGTTTTTTCCACCCTCACATGTCTGTACATTAACTTTGTGGTTCTTTTCTTTGTATGACAAATAGATTTTTTTGTGAAGCTGCTTTGAGACAACGTTGGTTGTAAAAAGCGCTATATAAATAAATATTGATTGATTATGTATCAAAACAAGCATTTGTCTGATTTGCAAGCTCCCAGCAACACTCCATACTGGAGAACCAGCAAGCCCTAATTGTAGAACCAGCATATACTGGGCTTTGAATGCTGACCTTATTGGGTGATCACCTAAATCAGCACCAGACCAACACTAGGCAAGCATAAGCCAGCACCAGACCAGTTTAGACCAACATGGAATTCATTAAAATAGCTATTTGGATGCTTTCGATGGACACCACAGCCACCGGATAGCAGCTCTCCTGCTTTTTCCCCAGTATTCCCAAAGGCCTCGTCACCTCCAACCCAAAACTAACATGACTGTATGCTGATGCTTTGCACTTAACTTTTCTAGGCTAGCCTATCTCCTTTACTGTCGGTTGTCTCTTTACACGGCCTCCCTGTGTGGATTTTTGCTGTCCGCAGCGCAACCTTTTGCTGACTTGAAAATGTAAGGCATTGTGTTTTATCTGGGGCATCTTCTCCAGATTCTGTCTTTTTTTTAAACTTTGAAAAGTCTCAGTTCCTTGGGGGGTGTGTGGGGGGAAAAAGTGTTAGTGATGGTCACTGCTCGGCTGTGACTGGAGGCAGCAATCTGTCTACATAAAATGAAACCAGCTTCTGCCTGGTAGGCTACTAATGAAAGGTGATGGAGTCACAGCTTAACACAACACAGAGTATAATTACAAACTGATTCTGATGATGGGGCCTGTGGGCTTCCTGCCAAATGCATGTGGTGGCTGCATTTAAAACAGCGACTACTTTGAACTGCTAAATGGAATGGCTAAAAATCACCAACTGCAAACTAGTTTTCCCCTCATGGGGGAAAGTTTCGGAATAGATACACTCATCATTGAAAAAGTGACACCCAGATGGAATCAGCCGACAGCAATGAAAGTTAGTGGGTAGGTTTGACACTGTGAGACAAACGAATGATTCAAGTTTGTGACATAACTGAGGAGCCTTATCACAGTATGTGACTGACTATATAAGGTCATCCTGTTGCATGTGCTTTCTATTCTGGCTCATACTAACGTGTGTGTGTGTGTGTGTGTGTGTGTGTGTGTGTGTGTGTGTGTGTGTGTGTGTGTGGTGTCATGCTTTGCAAGTGTAGTAAGGCCCGGAGAAGAGGTTGAAAGCAATATGAGCAGTTGGAGACGTTGCAGAGTGGTTGCGTCATATGGCTCTGGGAGACAAGGTGGTCTTATTGCATTGTGTGCCATACTGGTCATGTGGATACTACCATAACATGCGGTTGCTGGCAGTGTGTGGAGGAGGGCACACACCAGTGACATGAAGGTTTTGGGAGACCTGGATGTGCCCTTCTTGAGTCATCCTGTTGTGCTAGCACCATTGGCAGGGAATCTGCAGGGAACTGTGTGAGAATATTCAAGCTGCATGGGATGGATTAACACAGGACACCATTAGGAACCCTTTACAGCTCCATCCTGAGACATCTGGCATGTTGTGTTAGCGAGCATGGCCGCCCAATGCCATACTGAGAGATACTACTTCTCTATGTATAGCTCAATTAATCTTCCTTCCCAATAGCACTGCAACCCCACACTTCCTCCTGGCTGCAACTGTTCATTTGATGATGACTGTAAATGGTTGAGATGTAAAGAGTGAGGTATGGTAGCTAAGAAGGCACAATGCACAGTGTGTTGCACAATAATAGATGTGATGCAAGTTCAGAAAACACTTTCAATGACTATACCTTTCACAAACGTGACCTCAAAAATAAATGAATGAAGTAATGAATGAATGAATGTGCAACTTCCGAAAAGCCAGCCACAGCTTGCAACAAGTATATTGTTGGGATCTATTCTGATTCATGCTGATTAAATGATTAGCTTCCTTTGCTTTGTCTCGACTGATTCACGATTTTGTGTTAAACTTCATATTGACCATATATGGGTATAAACTATAGCTGCAGCTCTCACTTTAAATCAGTTCCGCTGTGCACAAGCCTCCAGAAAAGAAACACTTCAGCCCTTTTTTGTGAACGGTAAGCATTCCTGTTAAATGAATGAAATCACAGCAGATTATTTTACAGGCCCGTATGCATCCATACAGTTATATACATCAGTAAATGTCAAGTGGCGGCGCAGGCTCTCTCTGGAGATTAATGCCTCGGCTGTTGTCGCAACATTTAAATCATTTCTGCCTGAAGTTGAGCAGGCTGTAAGCCATCTAGCCCCCTTTATTTAAAGTAATATGTTAGTTTTCCTCCACAGCCTCCCGGTGCGTGCATATACGTGTGTGTGTGTTGGTTCCTCTCGTAGCTGTCAGTCGTCCTGCATGTGCAGAATGAGTAATGAGGTGTTAATGAGGGCTCGCTCACGCTGGGTTTATTTGGCTCAGTGCTCCCGAGGAGCTCCTGCACTCTTCACTGCAACAATGCATGTTATTGGCTCTTTAATGCACTCTGGGTTTATTCCATTCATCATGTGTTGACAAACAAGTGACACCGGGAGAGTGACCACTGATCTCTCGTTCTCTCGCACACACACTCTTTCTCTTTCACTCTATTTCTCTATCACTTGCTTCTCAAGTTCTCAGTGCTCTAAATACTTTGTGATCAGTTTTTTAGTGGGTCAGGCAAAAGATAGCAATTTGGAAATCTTTCAGGTTGATGCTGGAAGCCGAGCTGGTCTTGGCATTCCTGTTGTGTTGGTAGCATCATTTGCATAGGGGGTATGTCTTGGAGAA
The DNA here is from genome assembly GCA_024036415.1 of Prochilodus magdalenae. Taxonomy (NCBI): domain Eukaryota; kingdom Metazoa; phylum Chordata; class Actinopteri; order Characiformes; family Prochilodontidae; genus Prochilodus; species Prochilodus magdalenae. Next base: position 135,013 of record JAMWET010006067.1, read on the forward strand.
GAGTTAGAAAACGATTGGAGCAGTTAAATGAGTTCGAGAGGGGTCACATCATAGGACTCCGGGAAGTGGGAAGGTCTTATTAACGTATTGCTTGTCATACTGGTTGTCTGGATATTATTATAGCACACTGTTTGGGCCAATGGATAGAAGGCGGCACGCAAAAGCAACATGAAGGATCTGGAAAACCTACAGGAACCACGGAGCGAGAGAACCAACAAATTGTCTGACAGTCTGAGTGATCCAACAGCCACAATTGTGGTGATTCAGTGAGCAGTGATGTCCTCCTTTTGGAGCCTTCACTCGTTATGACAACTGAACTGTTTGGCTTCACATTTCCATAAGGCCTGGTGTCATTCCACCTCCAGGCCTACCACAAAATCAGCAGGAACTGCATAAGAATGCATTACAAACTTCAAAAACTCCATGCTGAGACATGTGTCATACTGAGAGACACTTCTTCTGTATGTGTAGCTTAATAAATATTGCCCATATCAGTCCAAATGTATCATCATTTATTGTTCCTGGTAACCTTTATCTTCCTTCCCAATAGCATAGCAATTTGAAAATATTTCAGATTCATGTTAGAGACAGAGCCGGCCTTGCCTCCCTGGGGCCCCTCGCAAAACTTTGCCAGCGGGCTCTCTTACCCGTCTTGTGAGCCATGTAAACCATATGCTATTGGCCTACAGTTCCACCTGAGTGCTCTGCAACAACCCTTCCTCCTCTTAAGCAGTTAGCACCATCAGTCACTCTAAGAGTAAATAGGAAAGAGTGGACCTACAACAGACCTACCACAAAGAATGGGATGTCACTCAACTTCATATGCGTGTGAAGGCAGCGGAGCAAATACGTTTGGTAATATAGTGTATCTGCTGAATGACTGTGATTGTATAAGTGAGCAGTGAGCACTACATCACAGGCACCTACAGTAGAGTGCACATAGGTGTGAAAGCTCAGTTGAGACCAAACATCCTACGGGTAAATGTAAAAACACTAGCATCTGAAAAATAGCAACTGTAACTACTATGATCATAGACAACTTCCTGGATACCTTTACTGGACCTTAACAAATGTTTACACACCTCGACTTGGACAGTGAACCTAAGGTATTGATGTAGTTGAACTTCTTTATCTGTCAGTCTGTTAGTCTCTCTCTATCTCTATCCCTTTCTCTCTGTCTGTATGTCTCTTGATCTCTCTCTGTCTCCAAGACTCTCTATCTACCTGTCTTTTCCCTTCCTTTAGTTTTCCTTCTTTTCTACCTCTCCCCTTTTAGCTGGTTAATTCTTCCGTTCTTTCATTTTTCTTTTTTCCTTTTTTTTTCTTTCTTTCTTTCTTCCACTTCCTGTTACTTTTTTCTCTCTTTCTATCTCTCGTTCTTTCTTTCTTCCTCATCCCAAGTGGTCCATTCTCTGTCTCTCTGTCTGTCTGTCTCTCTATCTCTCTGTCTCTAAGACCCTTTATTTGTCTGTCTCTGTTTTCCCTTCCTTTAGTTTTCCTTCTTTTCTACCTCTCCCCTTTTAGCTGGTTAGTTAGTTCTTTTTCTTTCTTTTTTTCTTTCTTTCATACTTTCTTTCTTTCCTACCTTGTTCCACTTCCTGTTTCTTTTTTCTCTCTTTCTATCTCTCATTCGTTCTTTCTTCTTCATCCCAAGTGGTCCATTGTACTTTAATAATGATATGTTTACTGGATTAAGGCAAAAGTTTACACACCTCAGCGTGCTTTCTCAGATAGGACGGTGAAACTTTGAAGGCACTGATGAAGTTTGGGTGATAAACAAGGCAAACAGTAAGCATGAACTTCAGGGGCAGTCATGAGTTCTCTGTTCTTTGTTGAGGAATCTTTTATCTGATTTGTAGTTGACTTTGCTACCACCAAGTTCAGCTGCGGAAAGAGTGCAGCAGCAGTATGAACTTATCCTATCAGTTTATCCTTTGATGAACACAATATGAGCAATCGCATTTCAGACAAGGGACTGATGCGCTGACTTCAAAGCTCTGCTTCGCATGAGAAGCAGGAACCTTGATAGAAACATAGAGGAGTGAAAAAGGCTGTTTGCTGTTCATTTTTGTAAAGAATTCATAGAGAAAAGTTTCAGAAAGAAAGAAAAAGAAAGTGAATTTTGGACGTTCTGTCAGGAAGTGCAGCTCTGTTGGTGTTTTATTCAGTTTGCACTGCAGGCATGTTCTTTACTCTTGTGGCTCCAGGATCTCCTGTGTCTGCTGCTCTCTGTAAGGATCTGTACCTCTCATCATGGTGAATCTATCCCCCTCTCTGTCTGTCTCACTCTCTGTCTCTCTCCCACTCTGTCTTTCTGTTTTTCTCTCTCCTTCTCTCTGTCTGTCTGTTTCTCACTCTCTGTCTCTCTCCCACTCTGTCTTTCTGTTTTTCTCTCTCCTTCTGTCTGTCTGTCTTTTTCTGTCTCTCTTCCTCTCTCTATGTCTGTTTTTCTCTCTCTTTCTGTCTGTCACTTTCTCTGTCTCTCTCTTTTGGTCTCTCTATCTCTGTGTCCCTTTCTCTGTGTCACTCTCTCTATCTCTCTGTCTGTCTTTCTGTCTGTCTCACTCTCTGTCTTTCTCCCTCTCTGTCTGTCTGTTTTTCTCTCTCCTTCTGTCTGTCTGTTTCTCTCTCTCTCTCTCTCTCTCTCTCTCTCTCTCTCTCTCTCTCTCTCTCTCTCTCTCTCTCTCTCTCTCTTTCAGTCTCTCTATCTCTGTGTCCCTTTCTCTGTCTGTGTCACGCTCTCTATTTCTCTGTCTATCTGTCTGTTTGTCTCACTCTCTGTCTCTCTCCCACTCTGTTTCTCTCTCTGTCTGTCTGTTTCTCTCTCTCTTTGTCTGTCTGTCTGTTGTTTTAGGCAGCTGGGAAAGACCCCCCCCGGGTGTGCACTTGGGCTGCACAGACCACTTACATGCACAGAAAGCCCCATAACGGGAAAGTTGAAAACCAGGAAAACACCATGGGTGCTTTTTAACAGTGGTTAGCAGTGTTTTGTTTCATTTAGGTTCACTATGTGTGCTTTTTGAGGCAGTCTCCAATTTGGACTCTTTTCATTCTGAAGCTGTGTTCACCAGCTGCTGGAAGTCAAATCATCCTTCACTCATTCGCGTCCTTTACCCTGAACAACCTCCAGCACAAACGAAATGGACTCAGAAAGAGAGCAGACGGCGATTTCTCCACTCACTGAAAAGCTTTCATTGTTGTACTTTGTCCCTGTGGCTTGCGAGATGAAATGTTTTCATAAATACTGACGCTGTTTTTTTTTTTTTTTTAAGAGTCATATTCTTTAGCTGAAGCCCTCGGAGAGAGCAGAGGCTATGCTTTTAGGATGCCCCGGTTGTTGTGGGGCACTGACGCTTTTTGCCTTTTTTCGAGGCCTTAGAACACTTTGTCGACTTTAATAAGCACCTAAAATGTTCTTTCTTGTGCCTCCTGTGACTTCTGACTCAAGATAAAGCTAAAGCTTTTGCTGACAGGTAGCAAATTGAACACAGGAAGGACTTTGCTTCATGCACAGGGAGCAAATTATTTTGGTAGCACTTCACTTTACAGATGGGTAATAAGTAGGTAATGATATGGTAATTCTATGGTAACAAATAGATTTGAATCATTAATTATTAATTAAATGCTAATTACCTGGTTATTACTAAATAATAAATCAGAAATTGTAGTGGGTGTTAACAAGGACATTATTAAATGGTAAAATAAAGGTCAGAAGTTGCACTTACCCAAAAATGACCTGCTTATTTTGTAGTTCTTTATGTATAATAAGTGAGCATTGTAATGGTAACAAGGCAGCAGTGTAATAAACAAGATTTAAACTCGTCTATTCCTGGGTAACAATAGTTGTCTATAGGTTATAGACCCTGTTGAGCTGATGTAATGACCTGATGGGGCGTGCAGGAAGTAAGAAACAAGGTGGAAATAAGTGAATATTCAGTTTCTCTAGTTACAGTTTCTGGGTTTGTGTTGACCAAAATTTCACAGTTCTGTTTTATTCTCTACACTACTGGAAACATGTCTGCCAAACTCCAGATCAGATATTGTATTAGATCTGTTTATTTATAAAATCACTAATGACCTCCAGAAGCCTGTTTTGAACCATGCTCGCTGTGCATTTGACCCCAGCCTTTCTCACCAGTTTTTCTGTAGGTCACTTGAGGTCATCTTAAGGTGGTTCAGTGACATTGGAATGAGGTGGCGCTCATCACGGTCAGTAGAGAGAGGTTTTCTTCCTCTGCCAGTCTGTAGCTGTGTTGTCCTGTGTGTTTGCTGTTTGACCTTGTTCTTATGAACCACACACTATATCTGCCAGTAAACCTAGAACCCAACCTTCTGTTCCTCACTAAGAACCTGCTGTACATGTGGAGATGCTGATTTAAGAAGAAACTGGAGTGGGCTCTTCTTTCCAGAGCTGTAGATTAAGAATAAAAGAAACATGATACATATTAAACAGACAGATAGAATCATATTGATTCTCTCAATTGGTAACCGGGTTTAGCTTATCTTTGTTAACTTGCTGTAAGGTATTTCATTACAACTTTTTAGAAATGCAGAACTGTATACCTGGAAGATTTGGGGCAATGCAAAGTTGTAAAACGGGTTAGAAATTTTTAAAAGGATAATAATCAATAAATAATCAATAGTGATCATTTGGGGAATTGTTTACATTTCACAAGTCAAAATCCTGAACAAATATACATGCTGAATGAGCCAATGCCTTAACCTGATGGAAATGCAGCCAGAGATTCGCGTATAGTTGAATAAGGAAACAAATTCAACTTAATTCAAAAAGTTGGGGGAAGTTAGAGAAGTTATTAGTACAACTTGCCAAAAATTCTAATATCCTTGAGAGAGAAGCATGTTAATGAACGTCAACAGATCTTTAAGGTGTTAAATATACTCAGAACTGTAAGACTATTATGACCATCTGTTCGTAGATATGATAAAAATAGAGTAATAATTCCGGTGTGCAGATGTTGTTTTCAGTCTGTCATGCTTTAAAAGATAAATAATAACTGTTAATTACTGTTGGCTAACTGGAACACCACTACTGGGTTTATCTTGAGAAGTGTATTGCTGTTGTTTTTGCCAGTTTTGAAACATAATTCTATGATAGCAAACGTATTATATATCTACATAATGAATCCTATTTACATTTATCAACAGATGTGAGTTCATCCATCAGTAGATCACATAAATGTGGCAGTAACAGCTGTAAAGGATTGTTTTTCTAAACTATACACACAACAAGGATTCTTACATCTACTGTAAACAACTTGAAATCTACACTGTCTGAAAATGATTATTTTTGTTTTTTTTGGCATATTGGCCTACGAGTTAAAATCTATACTCAGATCTGCAGTTTATCTAGTATCTATTTACTAGAAGCATTTTGTAGTTCCACTATTACAGACTGTACTCCATCTGGTTCTCTGCATACTTTGTTAGCCTCCTTTTACCACTGGTCAGGACCACCAAAAAACCCACGGCTGTATCTAGCTAGTTAACACAAACTGGATGAATTTTCTGCTGGCCGTTTTTTCAATTTGACCCTTTTTATTAGTTCTAGATGGCCCTGAGGGTTCCCCATTGGTAATTGGTCAGCTAATGAGTCTGGTCAAGTGGGTAGCCTGTTCATAGTCATATTCATAAGCCTGGGGCTGGCAGTCTTCTGCAGGGTACATGAGGATTATGAGAAGATGGACAGCAGTGGCCATAAGTGACAAACCATGCGGTAAAAACAATGTGCTTGGGGAGAGCGTAAGGAAATGCTCTGAAACATTGGAGGTGGGCCGTGAGAAACGCTGGCAGAAGCTTAACTCACAGGCATTAGTTTACAGCATATTAGCTGTCATGAAGTTTCCACCTTATGACTATTATGACCATCTAGCTTAGTTATCTTATAGCACATAAATAAGATATTCTCATCCACCTTCTCAGTCACCTTCTCAGCCATCTCAGCTGTTGGCTAATACAGAGTATACAGTGTTCAGAACTGAAAGTGGATTTGCTGTCATTTCTTCTCCCTTCCTTCTGCTCCCTCCGTCATTCTGCTGCAGGATGGTAACCACCTGACGGTCTGACTCGACTGAGCACTGAGAGGCTGAGAGTTAATCTTCTGCAGCCAAACTTTGCTTCATCTTGGTTCTGTGGGTTCTGTCTATAGCAGGCCTCAGCGCGTACATTGTTCCAGACAGTTTATTAATGTAGCGTGGCTCTGCGCGGCCGGACGTGTCACGGGGAATGCTGTGTATATAGATGTGGAGCAGTGGAGTTAATGAGGAATCTGTCTGCTGCGCTATCTTTAGTAATTGCTTTGCTTTTCTGACCGAGCGCTAAAGTCCAGCGCAAAGTGATCTTCTTCTCACCATTACAATCTCTCCTACTATCTCTCTCTCTCTCTCTCTCTCTCTCTCTCTCTCTTTCTCTCTCCGGTTCTTTTTTACTCATCTCTCTTTCTTTTTTTTCTTCCTCTCCCTTTTTTCTCTTTCTCTCGTTCACCCTTTCCTTCTTTCCTTCCCTAATCCATCTGTTTTGCATGTAATCTTTCTGCCTCTCTCTTTGTTTTTTCCCCCTCTCTCTTATCCTATTTTCTCTTTAGTCTCTCTTTCTTTATCTTTCTCTCCTTCTCATTCTCTCTTTCTTCCTTTCTTTTTTCTTCATTTTTCTTTTTCTTTCTCTTTATTTATCTCTATATTTCTCGTTATTTTTCTTTCTTTCTTTTTTCTTTCTAACCTTCTCTGATACATCGGTCTTTCTCTCATTTTCATGCCATCTGCCATCTCTGTCTTTTCTCCCTCTAGACTAATTTCAATTAACTCTTCTCCTTTTTCTGTCTCTTCTTTCTCTCTTTTTCATTTTCACATCTCTCTCTGCTCTATCTGTTTTTTTTTTCTTTCTGCCTCTCATTCTTCTTTTCTTTTTCTGTCTTTATTCCTCATTTGCTCCTTTTCTTGCTTTTTCTCTTTCTTCATTGCCTCTGTATTTCTCATCTCTCTTTTTAAAATTTCTCTTTTTTCTTTCTTTCTTTCTATCTTTCTTTTACCATCCCTCTTTCTGTCCCTGCTCTCATTTAAACCCCTCCTATTTTACTCCTCTTTTTCCCCCTCCCCTAACTCTTTCTCTCTAACCATCCCCCTTACCACTCTAGCCCCCCTCTCTCTTTCCCTAATCTGCAGCTTTAGACTCTGAGCTCACTCTCTGCTGTTTAATGTTTTTAATGAAGCACCCGTCAATTAATCGCCATCAATAATGCGAGTGACAGACAAATGAACTGTGCACAGCTCTGGTGATGTAACTAGGTCAGCAGCAGGTCTGTTAGATCTTTAGAGTTGAGACCTGCGCTTACCTCACATCAGTCTGGAGTAATGCAAAATCAGATAAGGCTACAGATCCACTGTAATGCAAATATAAGGAAGCTGTGAAGCTGTGTCTAAAATGATCACTCGCCCCTTTTGGCACTTTGTAGATTTATGCCTAGATTTAGTAGATGTGTACATTTAGATTTAGTTCATTTGTAGATTTAGTTCCACAGCTGGCTAACAGCTGGTTTGGTTAAACTGATATACAAAGTTGCGATCTGAGTGAGGCGTCTCCTGGACATACTTCAGTGTGGGTCCTGAATCCTCTGTGTTTTATCTGATGTGTTAAAATCACAGACTGAAACGGTGCCTCTTTGAGCGTCTGTCAGTGCCGAGCTTTATGTGAAAGTTTGAACTTTAAAACAGACTCAGTCCAATAAGCTGGTATGCATGAAGGATCTCCATGCTGCCTTAACAGGCAGCTTACATCAATATTCAGCCATCAGAGAAAGAAAGAAGGGAAAGGAAGAAAGAGAATGATGGATCTTACTGGAGTCTTTCCTTATGGACAAAAAAACATGCATTTGATCTGCCTGATATGTATAAGGGGTGGGAGAAAAATGTATATATATATATATATATGACCGTATACTGGGATTAAATGTGTATAGAATCAAAGATATCAAGAGAGTTGAATGGAAAACAATTAATGCAATGACAGCTAAAGAAACCACTAAACTACCAAACACACTACACAAACACACAGACCCTTTATATACACTTCACATCATCAAAAGAATAGCTGCACCCAGAAGGAATCAACCCACAGGAGTGAAACTTAGTGGGTAGGTTTGACATTGTAAGACATACGAATGAAGTTTCACGCTCGGTCGATCTCTATTCTGTTTGTACCTGACTGACTCAACAGCCACAATTGTGGCCCTTCAGCGAGCAGTAATGCCCTCCATGAGTCATTCTGCTAGTGCCACCACCGTTGGCTGCATGACGGAGGACTACATGCACACAAACCGGTACAACGACTGACCTTAACACCATGTCAACATCACCAAAGACTGCAGTGGTGTCGTGCCAGACCGTCATGGAGTGACTTGGGTACTCTTTAGTGACAAGTCACGTGTTTGTCTTGGTGGAGACAACCCACCAATCTGTGTGTGGAGGCACCGTGGTCAGCACCAAGATGTAGGGTTAGTTGTCATGCATCATACGTTCAGAAGGCCTGGTGCCATCCCACTTCCCTCCCTATGGCTGAGTCTACAGGAACTATGTGAGAATATAGTGCATGGGATGGATTATCACAGGACGCCATTAGCAACCTCTACAACTCCACGCTAAGACATCTGGCATGTTGGGTTACCAAACATGGCAGCCCAATACCATACTATCAGACACTACTTCTGTATCTGTAGCTCAATAAATGGCTGTTCACCAATTCTGACCTTCTTAAGATGAAACTAAAATCAGCATTTTACTAACAAAAGGAGGAGAGAAACACCAAGGAAGTAAGTGAGCCTGAGGTGTCAAAGAGTAAATGAATCATAGACATGTGAGCTAGCTAAATTGACTAGCAAGTGATTAGCTGCATTTGCAGTCATTTGTAATCACAAGGGTTTAATTTAATTCATTTCTTTTAAAACTAGAAAGAGAAAAGACATTATATCTGTGATCATGACCCAGTTCCATAACCAAGTCACTGAGGGAGCAAATCAGCACAGCACAATTAAAAAACCATCAAAGAAAATAAAGACCCAGTGAAAAGCATGCGTTCATAAAACTTTACTAAAGAACTACTAGGCAACCAGGAGTGAACTGCTATGTGCAGGTACATCAGATAGACTGCTGTCGAGTAGCCGTGCTGTAGCTTTTCTACCAGTGTTGTGGTGCAATTGCATCTCAGGGCACTGAGAAACAGTGGGAATCAGTTTCTCATCTGTGTTCCTACGACCGGAGATGCTTTTACTGTGTCATATGAATCAGTTTGTCTCATTGGCTGCACTTTGAAAAGGTCAGCAGCAAGGCAGGTAAAAGTTCAATGTGATTGCACCAGCAAAGCGTTTAAACTGAGTGGCAAAGTAGCAAAAGCAAGTGGTGCGCGCCGCTCAGGCTAAATCGTTTCCCCCCTTATCATCTGAAGGAGTTTTAGTGGAGCCTTATTGTCACCACACCCCTGCATTAGATCCCACTGTTTTGAATAAAGATTTCGCAGAGAGTGTAGCCTTAAGATTTATCTTCACTGAAGAGCCTGGGTTTGATTCCCACCCAGGGTGTCCAGGATTCTGTCTGTGTGAAGTCTGTATGTTCTGTCAGTGTCTGCGCTGGTTTCCTTTGGGTGCTCTGGTTTCCTCCCACGGTCCAAAGGGGAATTGGGGATGCTAAATTGCCCCTAGGTGCGCAAGTGTGTGTGTGAATGTGTACAGGGGTTGGACAGTGAAACTGAAACACCTGGTTTTAGACCACAATCATTTATTAGTATGGTGTAGGGCCTCCTTTTGCGGCCAATACAGCGTCAGTTCGTCTTGGGAATGACATATACAACTCCTGCACAGTGGTCAGAGGGATTTTAAGCCATTCTTCTTGCAGGATAGTGGCCAGGTCACTACGTGATGCTGGTGGAGATTCGTCCTTCTTGGTGGTATGCTGACATTACCCTGGATACCGTGGCTCTTGATACATCACAAAGACTTGCTGTCTTGGTCACAGATGCGCCAGCAAGACGTGCACCAACAATTTGTCCTCTTTTGAACTTCTTTTTGAACCTTCACACTCTGCTCTTACTGGTGCAATGTGCAATTAATGAAGATTGGCCACCAGGCTGGTCCAATTTAGCCATGAGACCTCCCACACTAAAATGACAGGTGTTTCAGTTTCATTGTCCAACCCCTGTATGTCTGTGTGTCTGCTCTGTGAAGGACCGGTGGCCTGTCCAGTGTGTTATCTGCTTTCTGGCCAGAGAACGCTGGGATAGGTTCCAACACCCACCCACCAGCTAATCAAAGCTGGGTTTGCTAGTCATGTACTGGCTAGCATATATGAGCTATGCTCAGTTATGTAATACCTGTTTAATGGCGCTAAATTCAAAGGTTTTAACATAAGACATATAGTCAATTGGAACAAAAGGACTTCACAGTCAGAGTTTTCACCCTGCTGAAATGATCCATACATATCCATAACCCCACGTTCTGCCTCCTGTGGAGGAATATCGGTGATCAGCAGTGATGGGAGAAGCTGTTCTTTGTGTTGTTCTCTGTTTCAGGGTCTGATCACTAATGAAAACTGATTTCAGTCAAATCATGTAACTCTGGATGACAAACTTAACCAAGCTCACTAATAAAGAATGCAGGGTGGTCTTGAAAGCAAAAACCAAGACCCCATTCAGCATGCTTGGTTTTTACTTCATGCTTTGTATGTGTATCAGGGATCCTCAGCCGTCATGCAGAGATGACTTACAGATTTGAAGCGAGTAAATTGAGTGCATTATGTTTTTCAGGTTGCACCATTCCATGTATAATCAGACAACACAGTATGTCTGGCCTATTAAGACAGTAATAGTTTTACGTGGCCGTGGGCTTACTGGTTGTTGCCTGGGGAAATTGGTGTGAAGCGCGTTCGAGTATTCTCGAGGTGATCTAAGTCTGCAAAGTCTGCATCATACGTCAGCTGTGGAATTAGATAGACTAATGAGCTTTGATTTGTCTTGACAAAATTAGTTGTGGTATTATTGTTGCACTTCTGCGCCTGTTCTCTTGACAGAGCTTTCAAATCATAACATGCCCCCAGGTTTTGTTCTAGTTTGGAAAGTGTTTGCTGTACGAGACGGGGAAACTTTGGAGCGCGCTCCCTTTGACGCTTACTGGCTTGTTGTGTTAGCTTTAGTAATGAGGTCGTTCAGGCCAGCGCTGGGTGGCCTTTTCCAAACAGCGTCGTTGCTTCTCTGTTGGATCTTTTGAAGAGTGTTCTCCTAGAACGGGCAGCGGAAGACGTGCTGCATTGCCTCTTTTTTGCAGAATTTCAGAGCTGCTGTCTTGCTTTACTACCTGATCTTAAACTCTCAAAGCCAAGCTAGACCAATTAAGTAGCACATAGAACAGAATGTGTTCAAAGCTATTGCTAACAGGCGGGCACACCTGCTGTATCTGAGGAGCAGGGGCCGGTGGACATGTACAATAAGACACCTTATTTTTAGCTCTATGCCTGAAGAATATGTTTACAGCTATACATGTTCATTTAAATATCACACTTAAGAATTTCCTAAAGGGAATTTCTTCCTCTTCTTCTTTTTCTTCTTCTTCTTCTTCTTCTTCTTCCTCTTCTTCTTTTTCTTCTTCTTCTTCTTCCTCTTCTTCTTCTTCTTCTTCTTCTTCTTCTTCTTCTTCTTCTTCCTCTTCTTCTTCTTCTTCTTCTTCTTCTTCTTCTTCTTCTTCCTCTTCTTCTTTTTCTTCTTCTTCTTCCTCTTCTTCTTCCTCTTCTTCTTCTTCCTCTTCTTCTTCCTCTTCTTCTTTTTCTTCTTCTTCCTCTTCTTCTTCTTCTTCCTCTTCTTCTTCCTCTTCTTCCACTTCTTCTTCTTCCTCTTCTTCTTCTTTTTCTTCCTCTTCTTCCACTTCTTCTTCTTCTTTTTCTTCCTCTTCTTCCACTTCTTCTTCTTTTTCTTCCTCTTCTTCTTCTTCTTCTTCTTCTTCCTCTTCTTCTTCTTCCTCTTCTTCCACTTCTTCTTCTTTTTCCTCTTCTTCTTCTTCTTCCTCTTCTTCCACTTCTTCTTTTTCCTCTTATTCTTTTCTTCCTCTTCTTCTTCTTCTTCTTCTTCTTCTTCCTCTTCTTCTTTTTCTTCTTCTTCTTCTTCTTCTTCCTCTTCTTCTTCTTCTTCATCTTTTTGATCGAGGGCTGACTTTCTGAAACGCTTCACTAAATTCCACCTTTTTTCTCATAAGGAATGAATTGAAAACTACACACCTATCTACTGTACCTCAGCTCAACTGACAGACACTGTTTCTTTCACACTATCTCAGGGCAGATACCCAAGCACAACGCTGGTCTGCCCCTGTCTGTTTGTCTTTGTTTCCCCATTTCTCCAATTCCGCATTCCTCCATTAGAATCTCATTCATTTCTTCTCCAACAGAGTTCCATTCATTTTTGGCCTTATTTAAACCCTACTGTTCATTTAACTGACAGGCACCGAACTGCATGTACTCACTCGGGGCAGATCCCCAAACTCTAATCCACAGCCGTACTGATGCAATACACTCCTTTATGTGTCTCTTATTCATCCCTAGTTCCTCCCATTCATTTTTCATTCACCATAGCAACTATGTAGTAACAAGTCTAAACTGTGCCATCACTCTGCATTTTCTTCAGGAAACGCACTTTTCTAGTTATTAGTATTGTCCATATCCAGTTATATGATCTAGTAAATAAGAATAATATGTAGGTCTTGTATTAAAATAATATAAATAATAAAAATGTAAAAACATCCAAAAAGGCTCTTTGGAAAAATCCCTTATGGCTATGTTCACACTGCAGGTAAAATCTTTTTCGTCACATGTGGCACTGTTTTCTGTGAGGAAGTGTAAACAGCAGAAAATAATAATAATAATTAAAAAAAAAAAAAAAAAATTCTGGCTTTTTCAGTTCTCATTTACAACACTTTGATACAAGGTCCTGAAATCCGATATGCATCCGCTATGACTCAGCCTGAGCAGCCAGGTCGGAATTAATGCTGACTTTTACATCAATCCAACTTGACATTTGTCCTAATTTTACACTGCTGAGACCTCATAATCCATATTAGAAGGCACTGTGTTCAAAGAGATCTTTAAAGAGATGTCTGAACATGGCCATAGAAGAACGGAGCTACAGTGTGGAGAAAAGTTAAAAGTCTAAGAGCAAAGTTTAAAGAAATCAAAGACGTGAACCAAAGAAGTGGCCGTGGCAGAATAACATGGCCCTTTTTACAGTGAGCTCAAACGTATTCTGGGTGATAAGCCCAGCTGTCAGCCACTGGAACTCCTGATTGCTCCTGTGATGCTGTCGAAGATGAAAGTGAAACCTCCGGGGGCTGAACCTGCATTAGTTGGCAGTTATGATTGCTTATCTCTGGGCAAGCGTGCCATGTGCTGCGGTGTTCCTTTGCACATGTGGGTCAGTTTAGGAGCGTGATCTGTTCAGATTTATCTCAGATTATCGGTTTGTGTAAAATGTGTTGTGAACAGCCCAAAATAAAACCAGATATGGTGGGACAATTGGAGTTAAGCCACATTCACCTGCTTTATGAGGGTAGCTTATGGCCTAGTAAAAAGGTAAAGAAACTGTGTGGATAGTTCAGACTGTAAACTTGGAATCCATACCAGGTTTGCCTTTAAAAGAGGAAGTGGAGATATTTTATTATTAACTCAAACAAAATATTATATTGATATTGATATATAATAGGAAACCATCATTACATTCTTGACATTTTTTATTTTATTACTTGTCAAAAAACAAAGTGCGCAGAACTAAAAGTCGAATAAGCTTTATTGAACAATCGGGCAGTAGAACACAACAACAAAACGAGAATAAACATAAGCATGAAGAGGGCGAGATCAAGGTCAGGAAACAGGCTAAGGTCAGAACCAGGGTAGACAGTCAGCTAGGCAACTAGAGTACACGGGAGAGACAGGGAGAAATGGTCAGAGGGTGAACGAAGTTCGAAAAAACCAGAGAGTACAAGAGAACAAAAAGCCAGGGACCAGAAAGAACGAAATGGGTCAGAACCAGAGGAGACACAGCAGAAAAGAGCGCTCAGAATGGTAAACAGGTGTGTGGCAAAACCTCGCAATGAGTGTGAGTTTGAGTGAGGCATATATGCAGACTGATAATTGAAAACAGGTGGGCTAGTACTCAGGAGACCTAGAGCGAGAATGATTGGCAGTGATGCACTCTGGAAAGTTGACTCGGGGGGAGCGGCGAAGTCAGGTAAACTCGGAAGCGTGACATTATTTTATTATTATATAATATATTATTCTCATGACGTATTAATGCTATTTCCTTCAATTCCTTTAATTTAAACAAAAAGCTTTTATGCAGTGTACATTTATGTGGTATTGTAAAATAGACTTCTGAATTTTTAAACAATATTTATTTCAAAGAATTTTTAAATAATATATATATTATTTAAAAATATATAAAATCTTCTAATATATATATATATATATATATATATATATATATATATATATATATTAGATATTAGAAGATTTTATTTAAGGTCAAGGTTGTTATTGAATTTTGTAATAGGCTTGACCTTTTGACTTTATTTATTTGACTTTTTCATATTTAGGACCTGTTAATGAAACCAGATGAACTGCCTCTCCATTTTCATCTTGCGTTTACTTTGGTTTATCAGATGACTGGCCATACTTTGTTCTGGTTGTGTGAAACATGGTGTTCCAATCGTCGTACGCACTCTCTTAAAGCATGGTCTTACGTTTGCGTTAGAATCAATGTGGTCCAGACTATTAAATTGCGATTACGTTCTCTGAAAACGTAAAGAAAGTCAATGACTTATAACGCAGACATGCTCCAGACAGAGCCCGGGATTCCTCACATTGCTATTCCTCTCAGAGCTGCTGGGAAATGGGCGAGAAATAAGGTGTTTTAAATGCACCAGAAAGCAGCTGTAAATACGGCATGACCGTTTTATAAGAAAGCATTAAGTTGCATCAGGGAGCTGTACAAACAGGAATGACAATTTATTCATGAACGCTGCCTGTTTTATCCTCCGTCTTTTCAGGCTGTATTTAGAAAAGTGAATTGAGAAAATAATGAGAGAATAATTTGTCCAATATGTTGTGTTTATCTTTATAATGACCAGCTCAGTAGCACCCAATAGCAGTAATGCTAGCATGCCCAAATCCGGCTGGCTATAGGAAAATGGATGGATGCTGTAAAGATTTCTTGTTTTCTTTACATGTTTAAAGGAATACGTTCCTGTCCTGTCCAAAAGTAGAGGAAGTTGCTATACAACTGGCTAGTTTTGAAGCAGTTTAGCTCCTTTTGCCTAAGTTTATTGAGAATGCTGTACTGTTTGTATCTACTGAAAGATGTTTCACAGCAGATACACTCATCATCAAAGTAATAACTGCCCCCCAGAAAGAAGTGCCGGAATGCAGTGCTTTTGGGAAGGAAGATAAAGGTTACCAATAACACTAAATGCTGATCAATGTAGACTGATACAGGCAATATTTATTGAGCTACACATGTAGTATGGCATAGGGCCACCATATTTGCTAATGCCAGACGTTTCAGCATGGAGGTTCCTAATGGTACCCTGTTGTAAGGCACTCAGTAGTTGGGTGAAGGCTCCCGGGGAGGGGGATGCAACAGGGGTTTAGCTGCGCTCAATGCTGGCACTTAAAGTGACGGTTACACTGTGATAATCCGTCCCATCCATCTTGAATATTCTCACACAGTTCCTGCAGGTTTTGTGGTAGGGGTGGGGCTGGAGTGACACCATGCCTTTTAGACATGTGACACGTGATGGAGAAACCTGATGCTGACCATGGTGCCTCCATACACAAATTCGTTAGTCGTCTCTATTAAGACAAAAGTGGGAGTTAACACTGAAGATGACCCGCTGAGTCACTCCAAACCTGTTTGGAACACCGCCACTTCTTGGTGACACTGACGTGGTGTTAGGGGCAGTCATTGTAATGGTCTGCATGCATGTAGTCCGGCTTCGTGCAGCCGCCTGCCAATGATGCTGGCACTAACAGGATGACATATGAAGGGTATCAATGCTTGCGGAATATCTGCAATTATGGCTGTTGTCAGGTACAGCGATAAGGCCTGTCTCTGCTTACATCGCATACACCCACCTACCTACCGGGTTTCCTTCTGGGTGCAACAATTTGTGCAACTGTTCTTTTGATCATGTGTAATGCTAGAATAAAATAGGATTCAAGCAAATGCTGTTGGGAGTCGTTGAATAGATCCCTATGGAGAGATGTAGCAGACCCTATGTTTCGCAAGCGTCATCACCTGGGGAGGTGTTGTTTTCTGTTGCTAGCGTGTCATTATGCAAGGAGATGCAGCTTCATGGTGTGAACATTTAATATGTATTCACACACATGCACTTAAATAAAGAGTCACATTATTAGGAGCTATACTCTTACTTTAAAAACATATATACATTAATTGTCCATTTTTCTACCATATAGGAACACTTTACAGTGGCACGGATGTGGTGGTGTGTGTGGATCAGACGTGCTGAAGTTTTTAAACACTGTGTCACTCACTGTCCACTCTGTTAGACACTCCTACCTTGTTGGTCTACTTTGCAGATATTGTCATCTGTTGCTGAGGGATGCTGCCCATAGGACAGTGCCCACAGGACGCTGTCCATCAGATACTGTTGGTGGGATAGCTTTAGGTTTTGGACCTTTCAATAGAAGTGGTTTGAGCAATCAGTACAGTGGTTTTGGGTGTTGGGTGTGTTTACACTTCCAGTTGTATGTGACTTTACCTTAGCCTCAAACCCACTGGGTCTTTTCCACCTTCCTCACTGTTGCACTGCATTCAGGAGTTGAAACTGGTTGAATGCTAACATTCTGAAGCTTAATAGTAAAAAAACTGAATTTATAATTAGGTACTAAGACAGCTGTCTCTTTATACTCCGACTGTGTGCTTGTTGTTAATGACACACCAGTCACCCCGTCCACTACTGTGCGGAACCTTGGTGTTCTGTTTGACCCCTGCCTCAGTTTTGTTTCCCATATTACATCTCTGACAAAGTCTGCATTTTTTCTGCTTTGCTAGGCTCCGCCCACTGCTTACTTCAAAAGATGCTGAGACTCTGGTTCATGCGATTATTACATCTAGGCTAGATTACTGCAATGCTCTGTTCCATGGTCTACCCTCCTAAACCCTTCGCCCTCTACAGTATATTCAAAACTCCGCAGCCAGAGTCTCAGTACGCACCAAGAAGTCCGCACACATCACCCCCATCCTTCTTCCGCTACACTGGCTACCAGTTACAGAGCGCATCCACTGTAAGATCCTTCTCCTGACCTTTAAAGCCCTACACGGACTAGCACCCACCTATCTGTCAGCCCTCCTTCATCCTTACGTTCCATCACGTAAGCTAAGGTCTTCTGACTCTGGTCTCCTAGCTGTTCCTAGGTCCAGGCTTTCCTCTATGGGTGGCAGGTCATTTAGTGTTGCTGCCCCCACACTCTGGAACTCCCTACCTTCATCTATACGCACTTCACCCTCTCTTCCCATCTTCAAAACTCACTTAAAAATGTATCTTTTCTCTAAACATTTTCATTCTTCATGATCATTTTTTTTTGTTTGTTTGTCTATTTGTTGGTTTATTTTTGTGTTTGTAAAGCTTGGTTTTGTGAAAGGCGCTATAGAAGTGTAACCTATTATTATTATTATTATTATTATTATTATTATTATTATTATTATTATTACCCGAGATGCATCAAGTGACCAGGTGTAATCAGATTCTAAGGCCATGTCATTGTCACTGTAGTGATGAGAATGATCCGCCACTCAAATAATGCCTGCTCTGTGGTGGTCCTGTGGGGTCTTGACCATTAAAGAACATGGTGCTAGCAAAATATACAGAGAAAGAAATGGACTACAGTCTGTAATTGTAGAACTACAAAGTGCTTCTATATGGTAGGTGAACCTGGAAAAACAGACAGTGAGTGTGGATACAAGGAGATGTTCCTAATAAAGTGACTGATGGATGTGTATATAGTCCACTTTCAAACATGTCTTCCCAAGGACTTCTTTTTCTCCGCCTTCCCTCTTCCCTATTCAGATTATTTGATACCTAAAAATGAATAACTCCATGGCTGTTTGAACTGGAAATGAAATAAACGCAGGGTGGTCTCTGACTTTTCCCCAGTGCTGCCCACATGTACACAGAAGCAATGATGTGTCACTGGTTATTCAGGGAAGCAGGATCAGGGCTGCTGCCATGTAGAGAGCTTTTAATTTCCTGTTATTTCATACTGAGCCTCAGAAGAGCAAATAAGGTACAACTCGCGCCCCCTCTCCCCGTTACCTCGCTCCGTCTCTCGCACACGAAAGCACCCCAAAGCCACACATTCAAATTCCAGCACCGCTTCACAAAAAATGCTAATGTAATTTGAAGCCAAGCATGGCCCTTTTCCTTTTTCCCTGCTTTCAAAACAAGCTTAATGACCAAAATTGAGCACCCACACCACGACGCTTACATGCAACCAAGAGCCAGTATGTTGTATCGCATTTGAGTTAATGAAAACTCTCATCAGATTCTCCACAAACCCCTTAAACATTTTTCCCTCTTAACTATAGACATTTTCTGCCCTGTATGAGCCACCGGCCCGGTACTGAATCAGTTGTGTGTCAAGGAATTATTCACGATGGAAGCAAATGAAAAGGCTAATCAATAAGTTAAAAGGCTCTGGGTTTATTGAATTCCGCACCCCGCTGAGGAGCAGAGCTGAATGACATGTAGCGTGTGTGTGTGTGCACAGGGACTGGCAGGCATAGCCGTAGAGGATTAGAAGTATTAGTGTAAATGAGTTGGTGGAGCAGTGCAGCTCTGCTCGGCTCTGTGATGGCCAACCGCCGTGGGCTGCAGGTACATGCTAGTCATGTCTGTGCAGTCTGGTCAGAAGTTGGTCAATGGAATGCTATTGGGAAGTAATACATTTGATACATTTAGACTGATATGGGTAATATTTACTGAGCTACACATACAGAAGCAGTGTCTTTTGGGATGGTATCAGGCCGCCATGAGTTTTGTCTGGGCCGCATGGTGTTGCCGCATGGTGTTGGCAGATGGTGTTGTAGAGTTTCCTAATGGTGTCCTGCGTTCCATCCAATGCACCTTATACATTCTCACACAGTTCCTGCAGATTCGGCAGTAGGGGTGGAGCTGGAGTGACACCAGGCCTTCTGGACGTGTGCCGTGCAACAACAAACCATTCCTCTTGACACCAAACACAGTGCCTCCGCACACAGACCGAGACAAAAGCGAGACTCCTGACTGAAGATGACCCGCTGCCATTAAGAGTCAGTCCATGATGGTCTTGCATGACACCACTGCCGTGCTGGGTAACACTGACGTGGTGTTAAGGGCAGTTGTTGTAATGGTCTGTGTGCACGTAGTCCTGCTCTGTGCAACCCCCTGCCAATGGTACTGGCACTAACAGGATGACTCTTGGGGGGCATCACTGCTGAATAAATGTCCACAATCGGGACTGTTGGGTCAGTCGGGTCCAGCAATAAGGCCCATCCATGCATATGTTACCTTTTGCCCGGGTCGGATTCCCCCCGATATGTTAAATTTAGCAAATAAACTGCAACTGTGGCTTAAATTATGAATACCTGTGTTCTCTGTAAGCTGGTGAGGACAATGATAAAGCCCTTTGAGGTTGAGGTGGTGCCCTTTTGTAAGAAATATCATGTGGATCACTGGTCTAAAGGAATGGGGTGGAAAAACTCTGGAGCTTTGGTCTGTTTTCTGGTCAGCATTCACCTGGCACTCTGCTCTCCTCCTGCAGGCTTTGGCCTGACTCCAACCCTGCTGTAACCCAGCCGGCCTGGAGGGAGGAGGGCCAAACACAACTTAAATCGGCTCCGATGAGTTCAGGGCAGCCCTGGAGAGCTGCATTATTTCTGAAAGCGTTTGGCTTTGTTTTTTTCCTTAAGTCAGTTATTTGCCTGGGTTGCTGGCTTGGCTCTGTCTGATATGATAATATTTGCCTAATATGAGACTGACCCTGCCACTCAAGAAGGCCAGGTCAGTGACCTTCAGGTTGGATTTGCACAGTGTTTAAGCACAGGGCAGCATTTACTTTGAAGTTTATGCACATTTATTAAAGGAATTCTTTTATTTTTTTAAACTGGTCTCTATCTGATGTATTTCCTGTCAAAGGACTGATTTGCATGGACTACAGACTTGACACATAGTTGGTGCTCAGTGCTTTTAAACGGCGAGATTTCTCACTCTTTTTTTTCTGCATACAATGTTAGCCCCATTTCAGTCTGTTCTTCAAG
Source organism: Prochilodus magdalenae (assembly GCA_024036415.1). Taxonomy (NCBI): domain Eukaryota; kingdom Metazoa; phylum Chordata; class Actinopteri; order Characiformes; family Prochilodontidae; genus Prochilodus; species Prochilodus magdalenae. Next base: position 155,362 of record JAMWET010006067.1, read on the forward strand.
GGCTAGGACCCCCACAGGACCACCACAGAGTAGGTATTTTGTGGTTGGAGGATCATTCCCAGCACTGCAGTAACACTGGCCTGGTTTTGGTGTGTTAGTGTGTGGTGTGCTGGTGTGAGTGGATCAGATACAGCAGTGCTGCTAAACTCTTTGTCCACTCACTGTCCACTCTATTAGACAACCCTGCATTATTGGTCCACCAATGTCATTGCTAGGCCACCACTAGAGCTAGAGAATGACCAAACACAAAGTGTGCAGCAGCAGATGAGCTATTATCTCTGACTTTACATTTGAAAGGTGGACCAACAAGGAAGGAGTGTCAAATCGAGTGGACAGTGAGAGGAAACGTGTTTGAGCAATTCATTCATTTTAAATTTTATATAACTTACTGTTTTTGAACAGTTCAGTCAAAAGTGGACAGATAGCAGGTGTTGCACCTTGGTTGGGATTAATTGCACCACAGGATTGGGTCTGGTAAATAAATGCCGACCTGAAAGAATCAGTACAGTTCTGTGTTGCTTGAACCAGACTTGCTTTTCAACCTAAAATACTGTATATGCTTCAGAAAATGTATATACAATTAGTGAAAAGAGGTTATGTAGATCACATACCAATACCAGGCAAAAGTTCAGGTTCTGCGGCTCATAGAAGGTTTCCTTATTTGTAGCGTAATGCTTTACTTTAGAATAAAAGTGAAGGCATCAAACTATAAAATAGCACTCATGGAATTATACAGTCCACCTTAAATCCTCCAAAATGGACCTTTTACAGTAGGATAAAGCAGGTTTCTTACTTTGCTATGGAGGTCAATATAACCAGCTTTTTTCTATTTTGAGCAAACTGTATTGGTCTGTCCATCTTAAATATTCACTAAATGAAAAGGTGAATATTATATATATATATATATATATTAGAGGTGGCAAAATGGCAAACAGAATACTCTGATATACCAAGAGGATACGTATATTCTTGATATTTATTGTTTCAGACATCTCATCAGGAGCTGTTCAGTGTAAGACTGCAGAGTCTTTAAAATAACCAACAACATTCATTTAGCTGGTTTTGTCCACAAAGTACATTTAGTAACATCAATATGATTGATAAAATGGTCCATTGGAAAATATATATGTATTTTTCTACATGACTGCTATTACAGTAGACTTTAAATTTTTTTTTGACTGTTTCTGTTGGGATCCCATTGTTTACTAAGGCGTGTAACAATGGGAAAAACAAAGTGGCAGGGTGCATGTGCAAGCCGATAGGTTTATCGATAACACACAAGGACACTAATTCACAGAGCTGATAAAACAAGAAAGAACCCTGCCAACTAAAATACTGAAACTAAAGGAAACAAATAGACGTGAAGCTGAACAAGACAAAACCAAACCCCAGCAAACAAAAGCACGCAAACAGGGACCTATACAGCATACAGGGCAATCAACAAGAAACACCTGGGGTTAACAAGAGGGCGGGGCTAAAGACTATACACAGGTAAGAAGGAGGCAGGACAGGAGGAGACACAGTCCAAAACAACAACCAAAGCATATGGCAGGGAAAACAAAGACGGAAACAGACAAAGATCCAGGCAGGGCAGGAGAGGATGTGACACTGGGAGGTTTAGTTAGAAACCTGCAGCTGTGCGTAGGCTGGGCTTTGTACTGGCTAGCTCTCACTACGAGCTGATTACATGGTTATAAGTGGTGCTATATTAACGCCACCAAGGGGGAGCCTAAAATAATATAGGACTGAACTCTGTGACTTACACACAAACACTTATGATTGTACAAAAACACTCTCCAAAATGTCTGTTTGATGGCAAACCTTAGTGAATGTTGCTAGGGAATATTAGACGAGGACTATAAGCTCGTTCTACCAATTTGGTTTCCGATGCGTGTATAACTTAACAGGTTTTGGAAGCTGTAAATAAATGTCAGTATAAACAGACAATTATGATCTGTAGTGTATTTAACATTACATAAGCTGTAGCTCATTGAAAACATTCCTTGAGAAAATGTGTAATATTTAAATCCTCAATGCAATTATGTATTAATAAGAAACTTATAAAAGTTATAAATATAGTATGTGATTTCACACCTTTCAGCAGTGATCTATGGTCTAGTTCTATCTTCAGATACTGGCAGTAGCCTGACAACAGTAAACTGGATATTCTGTTTTTGTTTTTTTTAATTGAACTGCAATAGACATTTTGCCAACATTACCAGCAACATTCTGCAGCTATACTGTTATTCTATACGGCTAACGCTCTCCTTTGATAACCATTCATTTTGTTGCAATTTCAGGCCGCCATCATCAGCGTGTCTATGAGGTTTGAAATGACATATGACAGAAATAATTTTTCTTTTGTTATTAATACAAAGCTATGTTGCAACCATTTACCTTCTGACCGCCTATATCCTATGCAAAAGTTGGGTGCCTCGAGACAAATGGCATGTTGCGTTAATTTTGCAAGTGAAAATAAATGAACACATCCTTTACATTGGTGTTAATCTGCCAATTTTAGTACATTTTAGTAAATAAATAAATCCTGTATTTTTGTATAGGTGACATTTATATTTATTTTCCCCAAAATGTTCAATTCAGGACATTAACAGTGAATGTTCATGCAAATGTGCAGAAGTGTGTTCTCTTTATGTGTTAAATCATTTTTACTTGCAAAACATGTCATTTGCCGGGGTGCCTATACTTTAAAAATATATATATGTACCATCCAAGACAGGGGTTTCTGATAAAGTGGCCAGTGAATGTACAAAATCGTCCGAAAGTGGGTTAGGCCCTCAGAGGGTTAGCTTACAGCATATTGAAATGGATACAGCCTTTGTTTCACTTGATAGTCGATATAGGGCGAGCAGCAAGATGAAGCTTAGAATTTCTATAAATATCTGTTGCTGCTTAAGTATCCCTCATGCTCACCCTCTTCTCCAGCAAGACTGATGATCTAGTATTCGTCTCTCAGAGATCATCTTGCAGTGGCATGTGTCCTGAGAAGCCCAGCTTATTGTATTACGGCCTGCCGTAATGATGCTCTGCCTCTGTTACCAGCTGTTTCCTGGACAACGAAGAGGATGGGAACGCTAAGCTTTCCAGGGATGTAGACCAACCTACATAATACACAGCCTGCCTATTGTTAAAGAGTCATCAAAGGGATGAGTGAGGCCTGGGGGAGATGTGTTTGTTTGGTTGCCTGTTTCGCCTATTATGAGAGAAGTTTTATGGCTGGGCAGTGTCGGAAAATTATAATCATGATATTTTCTGGAAGAAAATGAGTACCTACATGACCCATGTGTAAATAGAACATGTACAAAGGACTTATCTTTCTACTTGGCAAGCTGTTTTGAATTAAATGAATCCATTTATTCTTTATCAATTCCCAAAATGGCCCTTAAACTGTTCATAATATTATTTCTTGAGGTCTACTAGAAGAGATTTACATGTCTCAATTTTCCCAAACCACAATATCTTTCCCAGACTCTTAATCTGTATTCACCATCTGTCTGAAACGCTCTGTTAGAGCTCCTGTGTAATTAAGCCCCGCCTCTAGATGAGCAAAGTTTGGTCAGCTCACCCACTCTATTCTAACTGGTCAACCACCAGAGCAACATCCTGGTACCATTTCGTCCACCATACCACTGTGGCTATTCTAATCTAATCTAATGGAGTAGATTCTGCTGTGTAAATTTGAGCCAGAGTCCGATCCTGAAAGTCAGGTAGAGCATGCTTGAGCAATTGAGCAGCTGTGCATTGTGTGATGGTGTGTCAAGCTTGCCAGTAGGCGTGGAATTAGGAATGTGTTGACATGGAAAAGATGACATGATGAAATGATGACATCACCTTGTAACACACGACGGGACTGAAATTCCAATGAGGGATTGTGCATTCCTGTGATTTAAAAGCATAATAGATTTGCTTAATGAATTGCCATTGAGTTATATGTCAACTGGCTCCGATGCCCAATTACATGTATACATGTGCAACAATATGGCTCAAAGGGCCAAAATAAACAGTGTAACCATCGCTTCACCTAGTACAAACTTGAGAGATGCCTGATAGTTGTATGACTTATTTGTGCATGCAGCATTTTGTAGTGAGATATTTTTAATGATGGAAAAAACAAAAAAGGATACAACATTGTGGGAGCCAATAAGGTTGGGGGCATGTAATTCTGTGCTGCACAATATTACATAAGATCATAAATAACATATTACATGCCAGTTGTATGCCAGAATATAATCATGTTTCCAAACCTAGTCCCAGTCATCTAAAGTACACACCGACACCTGAATGCTAGGCTGCTTGAATGAACCCTTGAACTTCTACATTTCTTAATCTGAGCAATCAGACTGATTTAAGTCAAGAGCAAGGCCATCACATTACAAGGTCTAATCAAACAAATTGGTTAAAATGACATGCTGTTGTGTTTTAATGACTCATGCTTTGCACTAATTATGGGCAGTGATGATATGTTGTGGTAAATTACATCACAATAAGCTTTTCTGAGTATATGATGGGAATGTATAATAAAAAGGCAGATTTAAATTCTCTCTAGAGAGCCTGTAAACAACAACCAGTGTATAGAAACTGTACAAAATTCATAGCGGCAAGTGAAGAATTTCAAGCCTTCTTTCTGGATTGAAAAATTAGAACCAGGGATTCAGCCTTGCACCTGGTGAGTAGACTTCACTTTGTGCAAGGTTCCGACATGCTGGACATACAAAGAGTCATTGAGAGTTACATAGGCCAGGTCAGGTAGACTGTTGTTTGGGCCATTGGCAGTAATAGAAAGCATACATAGACATCCAGGAAAACCTGCCCTAGGATGCCCTTCCATTATCCTTACAGGCACAGCTTACATAAAACAACACAGATCACAGTCATATTATAGCATATAATATTGATTATGCAAATACACAGAAAGGATATTCAGCAATACCACAAATTCCTTTACATAGGAAAACGTATAAGTTGGCATTGCTGTTGCTGAGTGCTGCTTGGCTAATATTATTGCTACTGATAACTGATTGGTTGATTACTGTTACTGAGTACTTATTATTTGAAATTACTGCTACTGAGCACTGAATATTTGACATAATGCCACTGAGCCCTGATTGGTTAGCATTGCTGCTACTGAGCCCTGATTGGTTAGCATTGCTGCTACTAACCACTGAGCAAATTCCTTTACAAAGGAGCACTTATTAGTTGGCATTAGTGCTGCTGAGTGCTAACTGGCAGACATTTCTGCTACTGTGTGCTGATTGGTTGGCATTGCTGCTACTGTGCACCGAATATTTGGCATTACTGCGACTGAGCACTGATTATTTGACATTACTGCTGTGGCTAAGTGCTGATTGGCTGGCATTACTTCTAATCAGTCCTGTATGGTTGGTATTTTTGCTACTGTCCTCTAATATTTGATTTGATATTTGATATGCTTAGCATTGCTGCTACTGGACACTGATTAGTTGGCATTACTGTTACTGAGTGATAGTTGGTTGGTGGTCTGATAAGCTTGTTGACATAGTAAAACAGTTCACTCCTATTAACATCATGATTATACATAGGGCACTATAGTAAAGTCTTGGAAAGATCTTGGAACCTGTGATGCCAACTATTATGTAGTTGGCATCGTATTTGGAACTTTAGATCCAAGCTGGGTTTCTCTATGTGAAAAATTACCAGCGGTTTTGAATAATTCAAGGTTATTGGGCCCTGTACACAAAAAAAAGTTCCCAAAGCTGAAACATCTTTTCTTTGGGCTGTCAATGAATCTTCTCAAAGTATGAATAGTGCTACAGGCAAACTGTACACTAAACTGATATCAGAAGACACAGCACAATACTCCACATAAACCAGCAAGCTTTGTTAAATGTGGTTATTATTACATCAAGGCTGGTATACAGTATTAGACTTACATTCATGTAATGTTATTTTAATGCGCAAGACTGTTTTCTTGCTCCCAGCATGAATATGGATGTGTTTCGACTGCAAAACTTATAGTTCAGAAGAAAATGGACTCATACAGAAAACATGTTGACTGGGAGACGTTGTAGGGTGCATTTTACAGGGTGCAGTAGTGGCTATGTGGCTGTGTTCATGCCATCCTGTGTTGAGAGAGCTGTTGCATGTAGGTGCATTTCTTTGCACAGATCTACAAACAAAACTACATATTGTGACCTGTGTGGTGATGCATTTTTGCCAAATCTCAGCCATACGTTGTTCCAACCACATAGAGGGGTCTATGTACTTTTAGCTTTCTCCTCCTTTCCCTCCCCATTTGCTCTATCACTCGCTATCTCCAGCAGTGTCCATTAGCCCAACACTGTGCTATGTTTAGCTTTGTTTGGTTTCAACTGGTGCTTTTATGCCGCACCGAAGAGAAAGCTACTGCACGCTCTGCCTGAGGCGTTCGTGAAAACGTATCTGTGATTAATCCTCATAGTTCAGTGCTTTCTTTGGCAAGGGCCGATAAGGTAGCCAGTGTTTGACCTCGTGGCGCGGGGAATTTATGTTTTATGACCTGCGAGGTGTTACATGACAAAGTTGCCTGGCATGGATTTCCCCTCTCTGTCTCACTTATTATTAATGGCACAATGAAAAGTTCCAAATGGTCTTTTTATGAGCGTGGAAGCGTATCTTGTACAGCCCCTACAGAACACCTTAGCGGTAAGGAGGAGATGTGTCTATGCGTGTGCGTGTCTATCTGCATGAGAGTATTCTATCTGGCCTGGAGGAAGGCCGTTGGGATGCGCCAATGTAGAATTTCTGGGCAATTACGTTAGCTGATCGTTGGCATCTTGTTGTGGGTGATAACTGATAACTGGTAATGCTGCTGTTTTGCATTAATATAGAATGCAAGGCTATTACAATATATATTATGTGTTATAATATTGTAATGAGATTGATTGGCATCTATGGCTTCTTTAGGACTAAAGCAGAACGCAGCATAATTGATACATAGAGACCGTGTTGGGGACTACTATGCTTTATCCATGGTTTAAAACATTCTCCAGCTTTATGTTCCAACGTCCTTACTCTCTTTACTGATTGATGTACAGCCAGAGAGTGTTGTCATGGATAAGTGAACAATGGAGCAACAGACAGCCAGTTTACGTGCTTAGTTGGGCTTGCCTAGTTAACTTTTGCTTGGTGGTTAGCTTTTGCTCAATGAGCTTCTTTGATTTGAAGACGGTGAAACCCTTGAAGACACTGGACTTAACTGGACCTTTGTTCTAAGCAGAACCTTATTCAAAGAATTTACTTTGTATGTCTGGGGGCAACAAGACCAGGTTTAACTTGGAAATAGAAAGAACTTGGAATGAAATCACAAATCTAGGTTCACTGTTGTGGAACTATGCTGTGAATGATTTTAATACTAACGATGGATATTGTCTTTTTCGCATTTTAAGACAAGATAACACTGTTGCATAGATGAAGTAGAGAGCTTAGACGATGCTAGCTGCTATTGCTAACTGTCGCATATAACTGGAATTATCAATCAAAAGACTAATTATATTCATTCATTCATCCTCTAAGCCACTTACCCTTTTGGGTTTGGGGGATGGAGTGGAGGGGGAGATGGTGCTGAAGGCTGCTCCCATGCTTATTGGCTGGAAGCCAGAAAAAAAATCCAGTACCACCTTAAATGGTGCTGTGATTACATTTTCTGGCACCTGAAGCATTATAATAACTGCTGGACCATTTAAGGTGGAACAGGAACAATTAGAACAAAAAGCTAACGAATAAGAAGCTGACTTCACGCTTGTAGTATTAACGCTGGAAGTATTTTTAGTTTTGAGCTACCATGTTATCCAACCTGGACTGTTGCATCAACAAGGATTCTTCTTCATTCTTTGATAGTTCAGGAGAAGTTCTTTTTTTCAGTTGGTGCATTAGCACTGCCAAAATAAAGCTGCCGCTTCATCGTAAGCAAGCAAAATGTGAAAGGCGCTCCCTGGAGCCAGTGTTCAATTTGTCCATTCTGGGCTACTGCAGAAACATGCCAGCACAAGATGGCAGCCTGTGCTGGACGATGATCAGCTCCTATGTAGAAATGAAAACTCATAACAATTAGTTATAGGTGATTAATATATTAATTTTAGGTGAACTGAACATATGCAAAAGTATATTATATTCATATCTGCTCCTAGAGCACCCTAATCTTACACACTGCTTCTTTAAAATCTAAGAGATAAAAGCAGGTTGGAAAATGACCATGTAAAAATTCATTATCACCATTTTTGCTAGATAAAGAGAAAGGATGAAAAACAAAAAAATAGATACGGACCCATTTCCTAGCTAAATCAAAACAACCTTTGTTTTTTTTTTGCTGTAATAAGCTGAAGCCCTCAGTGAAAAAATGTATAATGACAGAAGTGCGGCATAAATCAGCCTGGGGGAAAACAAGAAAAGATTTTATCCTTCGTTCTCCCAGCAGAAACGACTGGTGCTGAAGGACAGATGCTCATGGGAGACTTTTAAATCTGCTTTAAATGTTTACAAATGGAGATTGGCACATTATGCTAATCGCTTCATTATATTTCCTTCTGCGTCTTTTAATTGGGAAAGTTGCCGTCCGGTTAACTTTGTGCGACATTCGGTCGACATGAAACTGCATGCAGGGTTTCTTACGGGCACTGCTGCTGAGTTCAGGAGAAGTTCAGTCATCTTTTGTCACAGGGTCTCCTTTCTGTGCACGAGGCGTGAGTGATGCTCATAGCTCGCACGCTAACACGCACAGCCTGACCCTCGGTGCTCAAACAGACCAGCCTGGAACGCCGGTAGAGTCAGCAGTGGAGTGCTACAGAGTGCGCAACTCGCTTTGAGGTTGTGTGGGTTGGAGTGCCAGAGGACAAGCTGGTGACAAGTGACACTATATACTCAGCGGCCACTTTATTAGAAACACCTCTTGTATAGAATCACTTTGATGTACAGTTGGAAACTGTAGCGCATCTATTAAGCTACAGCTTGATTTAGCTTGCCTGGAGAAGCAGGGGGTTTCATATCTATGGCTGTATTCGAAATGGCACGCTACTATACTCCATACAACAGTAGTATGTACTGCACGCTGCACCCTGTGTGTAGTGTGCAGTACAGTAACAAGTTTTGACACACAGTGTAGTATACTAATACAGTCACATGACCAGTTACCTTACATTTACCTCGGAGCTGTTATCACTGTACCCACTGTTTAGAGCTAGGTGCTGCTAACGCTTCTCAGTTCATGTTTACCCTAGCTGTTAGCTACCCTCGGCTAATTGGCTCCATAATTGAACCTCTAAAGTGAGTTTATCTTTTATTAAACTTCAGACCTCTATAGTTTAAGTTTCCGAAGTTCATGCTGATGAAAACAGTTTGCTGGCTTTAGCAAATAAATAGCAAACTAGCAAATACATAGTGATGCCCAAGCTTCAACTTCCTCACGGAGGGCATGAGGTTTTCGCCTATGATTTCCCGATACTTGATCAAATCCGTCTTGTCCTCCACACACGGCAGGTTTCCGTTGCCAGAGGAAGTAAAGCAGCCCCAGAGCATCACCGAGCCACCGCCATGCTTCACTGTAGGCAGGTTGATCTTTTCAGTGTATGATTCATTCTTCCTCCTCCAGACATGCCGCTGATCCATAAACCCGAAAAGTTCAAGTCCACAGAACAGAGGCCCAAAACTTCTGTGCCTTATTTATATGGTTTTAAGCATATTGGAGCTGACTTGTCTTATGCGTTTGGGTCAGGAGAGATGTATGTCTTGGAGTTCAGCACTGGCCAGGGGCCAAGTACAAATCTGGCCAGTAAGTTGAAGTACAAGGTAGGGGTTAATAATAAAGTGGCCAGTAATGGAAGTACGAGGATGCTATATCTTATAAAGTGGCCAGTGAGTGGAACAGCATGGAAGACGTTCTAATAAATGGCAAGTGAGTGGAATTACAAGGTATGTGTTTCTGCTAAAGTGACCAGCAAGTATTTGCATGGGCAACAGGAATGAAATGGGGGGTCTTTGGGGCTGTTTTTGTCCTTGAATGTTTGGATCAGTATGCGTTGCCGCATTACTGTTTGTGCACTGTTGTTTGTAATTGCCATATAACCTTTCGCTGTTTAACATATTCTCATTGTAGTAGCTTGAATAACTGTTGGCACATAACTGTGTACATATTTATAAGGTTTTATGCTGTTCCCTCATGCCCGCTTATGCCACTGTAATTGTGTTGTGTTTACGCTCTAATAGCAAACCTGCACGGGTGCCCTATTACTCATGCATGGGTCAGAGTTAATTTTATTTGAAAGTCTGTGTAGTCTGGTCTGAAAAGCCTTAAAAGCCACACTAAGGGAATTTACAACAACGTGGTGGCTATGAAGTTTGTAAACATCTAAAGGAAGAGGTCGAGGACAAACTTGGCCTCACTCTGAATGCAAGAAACAGTTTTTCCACTCATTTTCAAAACAGTATTTAAATTCCTACATTGGGCACATGTAAGGAGCAGGGAGCCATTTGAGATTCAGCCCCAGCGTGGGAGGAAAGGTCACCATTGGGTTCTTGCTGTATAAAACTTGTGGTGGTAATGTGGTAGCCTAGAACTACTTATGAAGCAAGGTGTTCTGATTTAAACAGTGCTGTGTTATCGTGTGTTCATTATTGCATAAGTCATTACTGTAATATACAGCGATGGGTGATTGAACAGCACTCCACAGTCCATGGCAGCTAAGTCATGCTCTAAAGGAGCCTTTCATACTTGTTTATGTTTATGTTGTGTAAAATAGAGAAAATATTTTATAATACTTGATCATAGACCACTCAAGGCCATGAGTTATTCCACTTCGCTTCATGCATAAGAACACCATAAGAACACCCTTCACTTTACAAAATCACAGTAATGCATGGCCTCTGGTGGCTTATTGCCTTAAAAGGCCATCAGCTCTGGTGGTTAAGTAAGATTGAGTTTGATAAGCGAATTGATCCCATGTACTTAATAGAGTAACTGCCTTACCAGCATTCTAAAGCACATTAATACATAGTGATAATAAGCAATTCAAAAATAAGCATTTTTATAGATCAACCAACAAAGCCACATACCAGCTAAAATTATACCAATGTATTTTAATCTTTAACACTATAAAAGTATCATCTGCTTTAAAGACAATGGCAGTCATTTTGGGAAAGAGAACTCATAGATCTAGATGGCTAATGTAGCAGCTAAATAATATTCAATATTAAAAGTAAACAATACTTCACCCTTTCCCAAATCCATCCAAAGCTGATGTCCAGAGCGCTTGCTCTATAACTTCGGAAAATGTTTGTTTTTTTAAAACTTGTTTTAAAAAAAATTATGTACAGAGTTGCCGGCGGTGTTGAGCAGGAACAATAGTGTACGTCATTTATGTGCATCATTAAAATTAGACATCAAATTATACCAGTTTATGTTGTATTCTCTAACACTAATACAACATTGATTTCCAAGAAACACCGCACGTTTGATCAACTCAAAAAGAGCTGTAGGGATGCCCAATTATAGTGTTAAAACTCATACCAAGATCTTTGTGATCAACATCATTAAAGTCAAATTCCACCACTTTAAAATATCTCTGGATAATGAAGTCATTAATTATGTTTGGATGTGAAATGCTGTGTTCTAGAGACAGAGTTGTTTAGAGTAATGGTGATGAGTCTCTAATAGCTTCCCTAAAGAAAAAATAAGATATAGCCACAATGGTTATGAATATGCTGCCTGATGTTTCAGGCATTGTATTACCATAGTTATGGCATAAAAAGATTTGTTTTGGTGTAAAACATATTTTATTAATTATTCTGCAGTTTGTTTAAAGGCAAAATAGTCCATTAAGAAATAAAGCTAAATGCAAAGCCCCCTTTTTATAAAGTGCCAAGAAGGATCTGAGCACTAATACTGCCCCCTTGTGGGGAACCTTCAGCCTGCTAAACTTGAGTGTGTGAGCTACAAACCAGATCTATGGAGTGCTCTGCATCACTGGTGGTTTGGGATAATAAATAAAATGGCTATATTTTTTATGGTAGACAGTTGTACCCCTTTTTCCTATAAACACTATGAAGAAATCAATATGTTTTTTTTTCCAACACTTTCGCACAGCACCAAATCACCCTGAAAAAAGAAAAGCGAATTTCGTTTTTGGAGTCTCCTTTTCACTTAACAAAAGTGTTAGTATGTTTTTAAATGTTATAACAGTCATTTTGGTAAGAGAACCCACAGAACTAGATAACAAATATAGCAACTTAATGATATAACGGCTAAATAGAAGCTAAATAATATGGAATATCAAAACTTTATGACCCTTCATGTTTTCCAAAAAAAAAAAGATGTATAGTTCATGGAGTACACTTAACACTTCAGTGGGCATCATATAAATAATCATCCATTAGACCGCACCAGTTGTATCTAATGAAAAACATGTTTGAGAGTATCATAGAATTACATAGAAAGACTAAAGTATGTTATTATTCATTATTTTATTATAGCATTATTTATGTCATTTTCCATTTAAGATTTTGATTCATTCTGTTAATTCTAACAAAGCATGCAAGTTAAAGTTAAAAAAAAAATCTGTTGGCGACATTTCAATGCATCTCAATGCATCAACTATTTTTGCTTAGGTAATGGAAATTAAAAAATAATAATAGGAGAAATTTCCTTATTATCTCCGAGCAAAGGCCTTAGCTCTGTGATCAGACCTGCTAGATAGTATGTGACCATGTTTTATGACTTTAATAAAAGGGACAAACTGGCACCTATAGTCATTAGCGGTGAAATTAGGCAGAGCCTACATTGTTTTGGAAGGGCTCATAATTTATGTGTGTTGCCAGAGGGAAGTGAGTTTAATTCCTGTGGGCTAATGAGCTATAAATCAGAGACGAGGCAGTGTCAGCGCACTATCAGCATGCTATCTCCGACCACACCCACCACTGCTCAGCTTTAGCCCTCTCGTCTCTCTCTTTCCATCACTCTTCCAGTCACTCTCTCCCTCCCTCTCTCCCTCCTGTCACGGCGGCAGATGGTACATACATCACTCATCCACATTCATATTCACAGAGACGGGAAAGGAGCTGTGCGTGTTCGCTAGTAGACATGCAATCGCACTCACACACGCAAACACTCGCTAACGCTTTGGAAGTGGGCTCTCCTCCTCCGACTTGTATCGGGAATTTACTACAACTGCAGAGCTGATAGAGCATATGTGAAATTGAGAGTTACATGCGAAGCCAAATAAGTACCGGCACAACAGGAAAAAGCAGAAGGGCTCATGTCCACTTTGGAGTCCATCTGTTAGCACTCCTTTCCTTAAGTGATTAGCATGCCTGCCCACGTTGACCCGCAGCAGGCATGGGGCCTCCTTCGAGACGGACCGGGAGAAGAAATTGATTGCATGTTTAAACTGTCAAATGGAAGCTATTTATCTTCTCTTGCTAATCATGTCGGTGCTAGCATAGGTGTGCAGCTAAGAACGCAGGCTCTCTTCTGGTCTTCATTTCTTCGGGGCATATAAGTGCAATGCTCCGCACCCTATACATCACTCACGACAACAGCTCTTCTGTCCACAGTCCCTTCTTTCTTTTGCACCAGCATGTGACATTTGAATACTCAGACACTGTACGACTATATGCACTCCAAAAGAGACTAGCTTCAGTTAGCCATGCCCAGGAGTAGGATGTCAGATAACGTAGGCAACCTTCATCTGTACATTTGATGCTTGTTTATTAATTAATTTTAATATTTTTGTCATGAATTGTTAAATGTGTAGATCTACTTCTCAAATCTGAAGCTGGGCCTTGTGTGCCTATGTCTTTTTTCAAAGGGTAAACTATAGGGGTTGGACAATGAAACTGAAACACTTGTCATTTTAGTGTGGGAGGTCTCATGGCTAAATTGGACCAGCCTGGTGGCCAATCTTCATTAATTGCACATTGCACCAGTAAGAGCAGAGTGTGAAGGTTCAGTTAGCAGGTAAGAGCACAGTTCTGCTCAAAATACTGCAATGCACACAACATTATGGGTGACATACCAGAGTTCAAAAGAGGACAGATTGTTGGTGCACGTCTTGCTGGCGCATCTGTGACCAAGACAGCAAGTCTTTGTGATGTATCGAGAGCCACGGTATCCAGGGTAATGTCAGCATACCACCAAGAAGGGGCGAACCTCCACCAGCATCACGTAGTGACCTGCCCACTATCCTGCAAGAAGAATGGCTTAAACTCCCTCTGACCACTGTGCAGGACGCAGTATATGTCATTCCCAAGACGAACTGACGCTGTATTGGCCGCAAAAGGAGGCTCTACACCATACTAATAAATGATTGTGGTCTAAAACCAGGTGTTTCAGTTTCATTGTCCAACCCCTGTATATTATCCCGCAGCATTCAGTCAGCCCTGTTATTTGAACATGTTCACCTCTGTAATGCCAGGCTTACATGATTTCAGGTCGATGTTAACCCTAAATTTGGTCAAATGACTGAACACGATCACGCCATACAGTGTGAGAGGGGATGCAGTGTCAGATTAACTGCCCAGCTCTGCCCAGTTGGACGATCAGATGAATTTATATGTCTTTTTTTTTTTATTTCCCACTTCTGGACCGGCAGTTGGTTTGTCAGCAACTGAATCCTAACTACATCCCTCCTTCCCATGTGCACTATGTACTACTACTACTTCTGGTGCACTGCTTAGGAAGCAGGGAGTCATTTGAGATTCAGCCAGTGTTTTTGTTCGGGACTCGGACTCACCGCATGTTGTTTAGAAAGAAACATCTTTATTGAAAATTGTCTGTAGACAGAGCTGAGCTGTCTATGGCTGTGTTTCATGTGCAGTGTGCGCACCCATAGCGCGCCATGTCGGTCGGATGGAACATTTACTACAGTGTGCGTATATAAATTACAGGCTTCTCTGTATAATATGGGTGATTTAAACATGCAGTGTGGGCTGTCAGCAAACAACATGATTTCCAAAATCGCGCAGTGTATGTCTGGCGTCAACTATCTGCAATATAAGCCTGTTTAACAGTCGAGTCACACTATTATGAACAAATATGACCACTATTATGACTAATATCCAGGGTAACCGCTGTGTGCAGCACAGATAGCAGCTTGACAGGCTGGGAGTGACTTAATAAGTTCCTAGTAGGTTGTCACAGGTATCTGGAGCCATGCTGACATCCCACAGCTGTTGCAGGGTACTCGAACAAGGATCTATAGAGCAAACACGGTGATCGAGGTGGTCCCACAGATCTTGGTCATGCTCTTCCAACTAATGTTGGACTTTTCTAGCTGTGTGAGATTGTCTTGCTGTCTTGCTGGGAGATCCCATTCGCCACAGGGCAGACAACAATCATGGGTGTACATGATGGATTTATACCCAAATTGGTTGAGAGTGGCTTCCACTTGGATGAGTTGGCCCAGTGAATGCCATGACAACGTGACCTTCTACATGAGCTACACGTTGCCACTGTGGAAAGTAGGAAGTGGTCATTATAATGTGACTTGATTGTAATTGTGTAGGCCTATACAAACGTCTTAATAGCACTCCAACTGTGAACTGCATCAAAGCCACGGACTGTTTGTGGGATAATACTTTTTTTGGGATGGTATTTTACTATTGCATTTGCTGGCAACCACAGCCTACTGTTAACCAGTTACATAGTTCGGGAGAGGCATGCTCCAGTTTGTTGGTTTTCCAAATCAAATGAATAAGCTCAGCAGGTAATGGGCAGGTTTAGTAGGTGTAGCTTTGTGTCGTATTGAAGTTTGAATCCTCTGGTTTCCGCGCAGTAAGTAAACCCAGGTGCGGAAGCAGGCCCCTTTTGGCGAAGATGCAGCATAGCTGACACATGGTCAGTACTGGTAAGCTCCATGTGTGCCAAAAGTGGCTTACATTAAAACCTGCATATCGCCCACATGTCTCGACACAGATCTTGTTGACATGAGCTATATAGCACTCATAAAACTCACAGGGATTAGCAGGATTGTGAGGGAACAAAGTTCAAATTCATATACAGCGCAGTACACTGTAAAAAACTGTGTACTGGCCTATGTGACATTTTGTTTGTTATTTGAATGGAAAATAAAGTTGGGTTTAAACTGTCATTTTAGTTAATCCAACACAATCTGTCTTATCATCAGGAGATAGCGGGTTCAAAGCACATCAGTGCCACAGGCATCTGCAGCCGGTAGTCAAAGAGGAGGAAGCACATGCTAGGCTACGCTCTCTGAGCCTGGTGACATTGGAAAGTCTCACTCAACACGGAAGCTTTTGGTTTTTGTACCAGTGGCTTGGAGTGGTGGGTCAGTTCTGGCAGTGGTAGTTTAAAGCTGGCTGAGATTCAGCCCTCTAATGGCGGAAAACAGGCTGGGTTATGGCTTCCACATCCAGCCCTCTGGTGTGCCATCCTTCCATGTGGGCCGTAAGTAAATGCTGGATGTAGCCCAGGTTTTAGGACATATCAAATGTGCAATATGAGAATCTACACTGAACTGAGCCAATCCATTCTTTTTAGATAACCTCTTTTAGGCTTTAAACAGTTTTTGCATTGATGGGTTTTCTCTGCTACAGTCACCCTTTTCTTGCTCATTTGGGGCTTTGAATTGAATTGGAACTGCACAGCAACACAGCATTCTGAACAACGGTTCTCAATTGAAAATATATTATAGTCCAGGGGTATGCTTCCCGAAAGCAGCAATAAACAACAACCATAGTTAAATAATGGTGAGACTATAATTTTGAGTATTCTCTCTACACAGTTACCTTGTAGATGTTTGGCAGTCCAGGGCTAGCGATTTTTTTGTGAAATAATAATGTCTATGACCCATTGGGTAGTGGTAGAACATAAAACATGTGTTATACTGGCCAAAAGTATTAGAAATAAATTATATTTAAATATAAATGATAAATTATATTATATATTATAAATTATATTTAAAGGGGCAGTGTCCTGCATTATCCATTTTCATATATCTGTCCATCTGTTCATGGATATCTGTCCATTTGCAGTCCGCTTTTAACATTTGTGTTGTTTTATATTCCAAGTATGACCAGTATTATTTTTTTGCATGACCATTTCCCAACCTTTCCCTATCCATTAGAGTTAAAGAGGTTGTTTGTGTTACTGTGCCTTTAAGACTGATATATTTAGGTGAACTTTGTTCTGCTCTGCTGTCCTGTATTGCCGTAGCCTCCTCTGAAAAGTACTAGAAGCTAGAATGCATTAGCATGGGTGGGCAGGGCCATAAGCAGCTGTAGAATAAAAAGTTTGATATGTTGTATGTAGAAGTTCTGGTTCTGCCCAAAAGACTCAAGTGCGTAGACCCTCTGCATTCCTGCCGGGTATGGAAACACTGGCAGAGCCTACTCCCTGGATAACAGGATCGGGATCAAACAGGGCAGACTGCAACTGGCCAGAGTACTGAATGAATAAGTGACATAGCATTGGAGTCTTCCAGGCAGAATTTGTGCTAAAACTTTCATTTTATCTCAGAAACAATGAATTTTTGAGCACATATGAACTGTGGAGTGAACTAGATAGCCAGGGGTAAGTTTGGAAACTTTGAGAATGTCTCTATTTACCCTCAAACTTATTTTAACATGGTATGAGCCTCTGAATGGAAATGCTTCTCATTGACAGTAGGTGCAGGTAAACTCTGTTCTGGTGAAAACGCTGAGTGGTGAGGGCATTCTTGTGGATTGCAGGGGTTAAGCAAATCCATCCGTCATGATAGACAGTCGGAAGTGAAGAGTGCAGATTTAATTTGATGCTTGGCTACCCTTTTTAAAACTCACAAGCAGTTATTTTTAAGGTCTCTGCGACGCGTGGCTCCAAAATAAACGTAGCGGCAGCGGAATGAAGCATTTTTCTCCTCCTGACAACAGCTTCCTTTTAAAAAGGAGGGGAAATAGTCAAAAAGAGCTAAGAAAGTAAAATAAGTATAATCGTGTTCACCTCAAGCTCCGACTGTGGGTTTCTGAAGTGGCTGACAGTTGTTTTTAAGCGCAGTGCAAACATGCGGGCTTTCATGTTTTCTTTGCGCTGGGAAGAAAGTGTTGTTTTCACTTGGTCTTAATAAGCATACAATAGAACAGGATGACAGCTCAGAGAAAAATCAGGAACATTTTATTTTATATTTATTTTGGAGGAAAATCTCAGGCAGAGCAGCTCCGTGTGTTCTGGCTGGCTGTGAGGGTGCAGAGGGTGGTTTAAGTACCGACTAACAGCCTTGTTAGTTTTGTGGTCAGCAGAGGACATGTACTTGTACACAGTTGACTTGGTTGACTTGGTTCAGCCTTTATTCTTTATTCAGTCGTTTTCTTAAATATTATATTGGATATTTGCTTGCATAAATTTCTTTTTCAGATAGAACTTCGATGCTGGTGTTTTGATCTGACACTTCAAAAGTTCAGTTTTAAACTTTTTAAAAGCTTTTTAAGCAAGTTATTCCCAACACATTTAGTGATGTTGAGTTCTGGACTGCGGTGGTCAGCCCATTGATCTGAGAACACTAGCAGTATTTTGGTTGGTTTGTCTGTTCCCGTTTCTCAGTAATGGCTTTTTGACAGCTACACATGATTTCAGACTTAGAGTTGAGTTGTCTCATCACAGTGGAAGGAGGACAAATGCTATTGCTGCCATCAAAAGTAGGAAAGGGTCATAATAATATGACTCGATGTATATGTATATCATTGCTGTCCACAGAACAACATCTTCAAATTTGTTGATTTTTTTACTTTCTGCATCATTTAAATACAGCAGGTGCCGTTTACATTGTGTGAAAATCTCATTATGAATGGACCAACAGAAATGCCCGCAAACTGCTAGAAGAAAGTCTGGTTCCATTGACTTACATTAAAATGAAATGAGCTTTTTGGCCATTTGCCATTTGGAGATACTTCTTTTTCTTTGGACAGTAACAAAATGTTTTAGGCTACAATCTGACCTCACAGAACCAGACCTTACACAATCAAACACAGTTTCCAACACCAGGCAGCTTATTAAAACCATTTTTGTGGGTGAGCTTTTGTACGTCTAGCCCTTGTCACCACTACATTGAACAATTCTGACTTGTGTAAGTATCTCCGTTCCTGGAGCATTTCAGGTCAAGCCACTCTGAATAAAAAAAATCTTTGGACTTCCCCCAATCTGGGTTTTATCATGTTCCTGGTTCATTGCTGACCATTAATATAAAGAAATGGACCAATCACTATAGTATCAATAACTGCATGGCTGCCTTTGTCACAGCCCAGATTAAAACCACCCTTATGCTAATTACTTCTCAAACCTGACTCCGGATTTGTTCCTTTTCAGTCTTTTTCCTCTCTGATACTTTAAGATGCTCCTCATGTTCTTCTACCTACTGAAGCAGCACTTCCTGCGTGCAAAAAGAAGTGATTGATTGCATGTAATATTTATCTTGACTGTTTCCACCTTGCTCGCTCAGCGTCTCTGCGTAGCTTTGCGGAATGTTGGAGATGCCGTATATTCAAACAGAGGTCAGCAGGGTTCAGCGCACTGAGCTTCTCGCCGCCTTTCATCTAACGAAACACCACAGTG